>JADRCD010203535.1:0-10246 GCA_019843815.1 Montemys delectorum
TCCATGGTGATCTGATAGGATGCATGGGATTATTTGAATCTTCTTGTATCTGTTGAGGCCTGTTTTATGACCAATTATATGGTCAGTTTTGGAGAAAGTATCATGAGGTGCTGAGAAGAAGTTATGTTCTTTTGTTTTAGGATGAAATGTTCATCCTAAAATTTATATTTTCCCAGCAAAATGCTGGGTCCTGTTTACGTATCCAGTCTCTTAGACTGTATCTTTTTCCTGGAGAATTGATTTCATTGGCCTTAAGAGACATTAAGGAAAAGTAATTGTTGCTTCCTGTTATTTTGTTGTTAGAGTTGGAATTATGTTTGTGTGGCTATCTTCCTTTGGGTTTGTTGAAAGAAAATTATTTTCTTGTTATTTCTCTCAGCTCTTCTCATTTGTAATCATGTGAATATGTGTGTGTGTGTGTGTGCATGTGTGTGTGTGTGTGTGTGTGTGTGTGTGTGTGTATAGATTTAAGACCATATAATCTGGGCTTTCTCTTGGCCACATTTTGGAAGGTAATGTTCACCTAAAGTTATCATGATTATCCCATAGTTATATTGTTAGACAGTAGACCTTGGTCTGATTTGGCTGCCATCTTCAACTAGAAGAAGACAGAAAAAAACACATGGAAGAACGCAGAAAATAGACATAGGAGCACAGAGGAAAATAAGAGCCCTTGAAAACAGAGGCCAACAGTGAAGGGCATCTATAAGCCCAGAAGCCTGAAGTGGGAAACTAGATGTTTCCCCTACATCCATAGCATTAACCCCATATAGGCTGTGCATCCACATACATAGCACTGCCAGCACGTAGACTCTGCATCTACATCCACAGCACTGTCAGTATGCACAGACACCGCATCTACATCCACAGCACTGTCAGTATACACAGACACCGCATCTACATCCACAGCACTGTCAATATACACAGACACCGCATCTACATCCACAGCACTGTCAGTATACACAGACACTACATCTACATCCACAGCACTGCAGACACACACAGCTTTGCATATACATCAGCATCCAGACTGTACATCTACATCCATAGCGCTGCCAGCACTTTGAATGTGCCTCTACGTACTGGAGCTGTGATTATAGAAGTTGTTGCTATTTCAAACTGGGTTGGTTCAGTACTTTTTCCAGTATTGGAAAATCTGTACGCATATGGATAACCAAGAAACTGAAGAAGATAAATTTGACAAAACAATGAATAAGATTAACTCTGAAAAAATTTCCAAAGTCTATTGTGGGGGTTTCTGGAAATGCTATGGTCAAGTAAAGAATGATCAATATGTGACAAGAGAGGGGACTCTGGTTTAACATGACTAGTTATTAGCTGAACAGGTTCAAGCTGCTAGTGCCTGACACTGGGCCTGTTATATTTACTTTATTTTTAAGCATTTAAGCATAGTATAGTTTTTGAATAAAGTTTCCAGGTAACAATTATCCAAATTCCATGTGTACAATAAAGCTTAAGGAACCATGGAAGGGTATGGCATGGTCTCAGACACACAAATAGAATAGAGGACACAAAACTATAAAGTACATGTGATATCTCTTCTAAGGATGGTCTCTATTTGATGAGAAACAATGTCCAGGATAGAGACCTAGGGAATGAGAGTTTGGAATAAATATAATAGTCTGGGGGATTCAGGTATGACCTGTCCCTACAGATTACAGTGGTTCCCAGGTGATTAAAATATTCCCTCTCAGCACTTTTGGTGGAAAACAGGTATACACACCCTTTTCATCGAAGAAATAAACTTGAGTTCTTAATATTTATGCTTTCCCTAGTGCTACTCTGTGAGCACAAAGATCCTTGTCCTGCATAGTCTAGGCAAAGGCTTTGAGACTGCTAAGGATGTCTTCAAATTTTTAGACATTTGAGCCCAAAGTACACATTTTGAAATTAGAAATACTAGAGTAAGACATCATAGCTTCTGTTTAGAAAGAATGTACACTCATTGTCTGGTCTATAGATCTCTCCAGTTAAGACTTCATTGTAGATATCACACTATTGTTGATAAAGTTATTGTTAAAATTCACATTAAGCATACAAAATACTTTAAGATTTATGCATCAAAATAACTGGATTGTTTATATTTTATAGATTTATTTTTCAAAATGCGCTGTGAGAAAATCTGTATGGCCCTCAACATCGACAGGGGTATTTTATGGCTGTGTTTTTTATGGATAATAAAATAGTCCCAGGTATACTACATTTAATAATCTAATATAGATACTGATAAGCCTGTTATAGCTTTTTTGTGATATTATATTGATTATTTTTTCTAGTATTGGAGATAAGACATGCCAGTGTTCATCACAAATAAGCAAGTTTAATAGGGCCAGAAAATGCTAAAGAAGATTTAATGAAAAGCTTCAATCAATAAGTAAGAACAGATTGCACAATTCAGTGCTGTCTGTTTTTCACAAAATGAGTCAGCACAATCTCATTCTAAATTTTGTAATGCTTTGGGAAAATTGCAATATTGATTTTGAAAATTATTGGAAAATATGAATGACCTAGGAGAAGATTCAGACTGATATCTAGCCTTTTTAAATAGTTAAAGTAGTAAATTGTATATTGACAAAAGTAAAGAAAACAGATAATTTGAATAGGATAGATAATGTGAAAATAATTAAAATATATACTTTTAAAACAATTTTTATACAATATAGTTTGATCACATTCTTTTCCTTCCTTCAAATTTGTTAAGGCAATAATAAGAATATATTTAAATAGTAAGTTTGCATTACATTTGAAACTGTATATAAAGGATGAAGAAACCAAAATAAGACATTATACTCTATGCAATTTAAAATTTAAAAATTGCCAGGTAGTGAGCAAACATGCCTTTAGTCCCAGAACTTGGTAGGCAGAGGCAGGTAGATGTCTGAGTTAGGGTACTCCTGATCCAGGAGTTCCAGGACAGGCAGGACTACAAAGAAAAATCCTGTATCCAAAAAAAATAAAAATAAAAATACACACACACACACACACACACACACACACACAAACACACACATACACACACACAACAAAATCAAACCAAACACCACCAACAAAAAGAAAACACAACAAAAACAAGCAAAAAACACATACATACCAACCATAGAAGAAGTTAAAAGTAACTTATTGAAACCATAAATCTAGTATGAAAAACCAAGTCCACTCATGACCTTGGAGTAGGCATAACATCACAGTTCAAAAAAGAACACTTGACACTGATAGCTTGCATTGCATATTGTATCTCAGCCTCCAGATACTGAAGGGACAAAAACTAATCCATATTCCCCAACCAGAAAACAAAATATTAAATAAATTTTGAATCAACTAAGAACACTTTGAACCTGGCTATCTGAGCCTTACTTGTAAGTTCAGGTTAGTGTGACATAGTTCTTGGGTATAGAACATGTAAACAGATATTGACAATAGCTTCATGGAAACAGGGATGACAGATGACTGTCTGGTGGACACTGTGTGATGGCCTGAGTAATGTCTGTATGATCCTTACCTTCATAATCCTAGATTTATGTGATAGAACTGAGTGCAGGACTAGGATCATTAAGACATGGGGATGTCAATATGGTTGTCTACAGATCCCTATGCAGGAAGACCTAAGAAATAAAGAGTGGAATAGAGCCTGCACTGATTTTCTACGACATTTTACAACTTTCTCACTGGTACTTAAGGGCCACAGTGTCTTAGGTCCTTATATTAAATCGTCCCTGCTACTCTTTCATCCATAAAAGCTTCCATTATGAGTTTCCCAGACCTTATCAAACTGAACATCTTCTGTAGAACATACTGGAATATTCCTACAGGGCAGCTCTTTTTCACATATGTGCATCATACGAACTTCATGTGCATCATATGAACTTCGCCTATGGTTATTAGTAATGGAACTTGTTAGTTCTGAACGTCTACTTTCTTCACATCTGTGACTTTGAGGCAGGAAGGGAGGCCAAACCTTGTATTTCCTTTATCTCAAACACAGTAACCAGAAAGACTCAGACTCAGCCTGTATCTTCGATTCTGTTTGAAGTAAGATGCACGTTTTTTTTTTTTCCAGAAGCAATAGATTTCTTCCCATACATTCAGATGAACGAAGAGACTTTACAACTATAGAGTAGACTGAGAACCAATGTACTGAAATAGGTCCATATTTTAGAGTTATGGAAATGTTTTTGAAGTATATTTTACATTCTATAAAAGAATTAATCTTTACTATAATAATTACATTTCCTTCTTGTCTTTCAAACTAGAAAATATATTAAAAATCTTGCTGCATAAAACCAAGAAGAACTGGCAGAGGAAACTATAAAGGAGTTTAATTCAGACATAAATGGCACCTTCTAAATTGTTTACTTGAAGAAGTCTGGGAAATATATGGTCCAATCTGATGAACTTAAGAGATTAGAAGCATCGTTTTCATCTGTCCCCTTCTCTCTCTTACTCCTCCCTTTCTTTCCTTCCTCCCTCCTTCACTCCCTCTCTTTTTTGTTTCTTTTTTCTTTTTGTTCTTACCTCAAATAATACACCCCAACTTCACTATTCTCTCCTTCTTCCCCTCCCCGTCCAATCCCCCACCTTTTCTCCAGATCCCTAGCTCTTCCATTTCTCTTTAGAAAATTGCAGGTATCTCTGGAATATCAACTGAACAGAGCATAACATGATACAATAAGACTAGAATAAACCCTAATATCAAGGCTGGGCAAAGCAATCCAGTAGGAGGAAAGGGGTCTGCAAAGCATGCAAAGTAGCCAGTCACAACTCCGACCCACTGTTAAACATGGATGCAGAGGATCTAACACAGACTCGTGCGGGCTCTATGATTTCTGCTTCAGTCTCTGAACTCCTATGAGCACTGCTTAGTTGATTCTGTGGACCATTTTCTCCAGATGTCCTCAACCCCTCTGGCTGCTACAATCTTTCTTCCCCCCTCGTCTGTGGGTTTCCATGAGATGTGCTTAATTTTTGGCTATAGGTCCCTACATCTGCTTCCATCCCCTGCCAGTAGAAGACTCTCTGGTGTCACTTGGGCTGGGCACTGCTATATCAACATTGACTTTTTGTTTTGTTTCGGTTTTGGTCTTGGTTTTTGGTTTCTGGTTTTTAATTTTTGGCTGTGTGTGTGTGTGTGTGTGTGTGTGTGTGTGTGTGTGTGTGTGTGTGAATCATGTTTGGTTCGTTCCTAGGTCTCTTTATCATTCAACTTCAGGTTGCACATTATCTGGGCAGTGTCTGGCCTGGGCTCTCTCTCTTCTCAACAAACATTGGTTTACATTTCACAAAACTGCTATCTTCTGATTATATTGTTATATTTTATAATTAATGCTAAGCAATATTAAAACTTATACTGTGCCTTATGTGTAAAACGCAGAAATCAATAAAACAATAGAAGAAGCTGGGCTGGCCAGATGGCTCAGCGGGTAAGAGCACTGATTGCTCTTCCGAAGGTCCTGAGTTCGGATCCCAGCAACCACATGGTGACTCACAACCACCCGTAATGAGATCGGATGCCCTCTTCTGGTGCATCTGAAGACAACTACAGTGAATTACCCTGGAGTGAGTGGGGCTGGAGCATGTAGGGCTGGCAGAGGTCCCGAGGTCAATTCCCAGCAGCCACACAACTGATGGCTCATGGCCATCTGTACAGCTACAGTGTACTCATACACATAAAATAAGTAAATAAAATAAATCTTTAAAAAAAGAAAAGAAGAAGCTTGTGGTTGAAGCAGAAGTAGCAGCCCTCCTATGCCCTACTCCCACGAGCATGGTCACTTATTTGGAGTTCAAGAGGACAAATGTGGGTGCATTGTTATATTGCTCATATAGCTAATGTGTTATTCTCCCAGTTTATCCATGTAAGTTAGAAATGTTCAAACAGAAATTTGGCATGCATAAAATGAAAATCTGTGAGCAAAAGCATTTAAGCTAGTCATTGATTCTAGCCTATTTATTTATTTATTTATTTATTTATTTATTTATTTATTTTTGAGACAGGGTTTCTCTGTGTGCCCTACCTGTCCTAAAGCCCACCCTATAGACCAGGCTGGTCTTAAACTCACAGAGATTTACCTGCATCTGCCTTCCAAGGGCTGCAATTAAAAGTACATATGTATGTGTCTGGCTTCAGTGAGAGGGGATGCTCTTGCTCCTATGGAGGCCTGATTCTCCAAAGAAAGAAGATACTAGAGGGTTGAGGTGGGTGGGAGAGCACTCTCTTAGATATGAAGGGAAGAGTGGGTGAGGTTGAGCCCTGTGGAAGGGGGGAAAGAAATGAAAATAAACAAAATAATTAACAGTCAAATAAAAGTTATTATGAAAAGGTTTATGAAAGATATGTGGCACCACTTCCCAGCAATTTTAGCTTCTTACTAAATCAATCAGTATTATTCTTCCTTGGAATTAAAAGTAGTTTAATATGCCTGTTTACATAGTAGGTCTATATATTTTAAAATATGCATAGATTATTGCACATTTGTAAATTCTCTTAAAATGTATATGGTTATAAGAATATTTCATTGAAATATTGCTATGCTGAACAGTTATATTATTAAATCTACTTTTTCAAATATTGGAAGTTTGATCACATAATTACTAAAGTTGAATGAACTCATGAATTTGTGAAAAATCATTAGTAGAATTTAGAAGTTGAAGTTGTGACATTTACATACACTCTAGAAGAGTTCCAAAAACAATTGACACTATCAAATGTTGGTTGAGTTTTGAAACAGCTGGAACAGCAATTTATTACTTGTAACAAAATCCTACTGAAGAAGTTTATAGAGATTCACTTAAAATGTTGTCACATATCAGTGGCCCAGCAATTCTATTTTACATCTTTTCTTAGGGAAACCAAACATTCCAAAAAGAAAATTATGCTCTTATTCACAATAATCCTTACAGAGAGCACTGCTAATCAGAGATTTAGATAAATATGTATCTTAGTATATTCAAAAATTAACATCAAATAATGAATTACTAATATAAGAAAATAACACGAGTTAAGCCCCAAATTATCACCCAGGGTCAAAATAGCCAGACATATAATAATTTATCTTGTTAAATTCCATTTTTCCTCATAATATAACCTAATATAAAACTTCTTTGCATGGTGAAAATCATAAAGCAGTGGTGTCATGACTCAGAGTTCTGCAAGAATTGACAAGAATGGAACATATTAAAAATTTTCAGCATGGTGAAAAGAAAATACACTCTTTATTTGTTTGTAATTCTCTGGGCTTGGAAAATGGAAAAAAAAGATTATCAAGTGGAACAGGTAAAATTTTACATTTAATGAATAAAAAGATAACTCAGTATAATTATAAAACAACATAATTATCATGTCTGCTTTTATTAAAATATAATATTGGGGTACAGTGTATGACTCAATAACTGTAGAAAGTAAGAAAACTAGTTATATCCCTGTATTCTTAGCTGAAGTCTAATTTTATTAACTGATGTGTAGTAGGAGTGGGCTTTATGCATTTGTCCAAATAAACATTCAATCAACAAAAACAGTAGAAAGCCCATGTACACGTGGAAGCTGAACAACACTCTACTTAATGATAACTTTGTCAAGGAAGAAATAAAGAAAGAAATTAAAGACTTTTTAGAGTTTAATAAAAATGAAGTCACAACATTCCCAATCTTATAGGACACAATAAAAGCAGTCCTAAAAGGAAACCTCATAGCTCTCAATGCCTCCAAAAAGAAACTGGAGAGCATATACACTAGCAATTTGACAGCACATCTGAAAGCTCAAGAACAAAAAGAAGCAAATTCACCTAAAAGGAGTAGATGGCAGAAAACCCACAAATGAACCCACACACCTATGGTCACTTGATATTTGACAAAGGAGCTAAAACCATCCAGTGGAAAAAAGACAACATTTTCAACAAATGGTGCTGGATCAACTGAAGGTTAGCATGTAGAATAATGCAAATCAATCCATTCCTATCTCCTTCTACAAAGCTCAAGTCCAAGGAGATCAAGGACCTCCACATAAAACCAGATGCACTGGAACTAATAGAAAAGGAAGTGGGGAAGAGCCTCGAGCACATGGGCACAGGGGGAAATTTCCTCAATAGAACACCAGTAGCTTATGATAAGTGGGAGATGGTGGGGTGGCAGGCTTGGGGAGGGGGAAGGCAACAGGGGTTTGTTCTTGTTGTTTTTGTTTGTTTGTTTTTTGGAGGGGGAACTGGGAAAGGAGAAATTTATATGTAAATAAAGAAAATGTCTAATAAAAAATTTTTTTAACCTTTGGGAAAAAAAAAAGAATTGACAAATGGGACCTCATAAAATTGCAAAGCTTCTGTAAGCCAAAAAAAAAAAAAAAAAAAAAAAAAACCACTGTCAATAGGACAAAACATCCCACTTTTCAAGTGCACAATGTCTTCAGCAATAGGGACTTACCTTCCAATGGTGGTGAGTAACCAAAGGCAATAACAAGAGTCTATAATGTTTGGACAATATTTGGACAACCCTGACCTATAGTTCCAAAGAGTGCTTCTTATGCCCAGTGCCATTTTTTTTGTTTTTTGTTTTTTGTATTTTTGCCTTGGAAATAGAGAATTTACTCTTTTTTCTATGAGCAAATATTAGGTATACTTTGTTAGAAAAAGCATCAGACATTACTTAAGAAATGTACTGAAGAAGAAAATTGGACAATTGCAGGGAAAACAAACTGTGAAAGGAAGACAAACAGATTTATTATCTGGATAAAACAACCTGGAGTATGATGCATGATCAAGGGATGAAAATTAATGAGGTCTGTTTCTATCTCTTGTTTCCAAATGGATGCAGATCTTAATCATTGTGCAATATAACAATCTACAAAGATTTCTATAAACAGCCTATAGCATCCCCAGTCTATAAATATTGTCCTTACACTACTGATACATGCAGTCTTTACCCCTCATCATAAAATCTTCTGTTTGTAGCAAACTGAGGCCAATACAGAAAATCACAATCAAAATGCAGAGCTGTGGGTTCTGGTCACAATGATTATATCTACAAACACTTGCACATCTAGGTCTCACAAGACTTTGAGGACAACTGTAAGAGCCAGAGGATCAGAGTATTGGCTGACATCTTACCAAACTTATTTTCCAAATGTGAGATGAGCAAGTTGCCAGAAACTGGCATGCTGAATGACATGGGGAAAAAGCCTGTAAGGCCTCCAGGCTACATCGAGAACTATAGACAACTGAGAGATATTGGGAATGGGAGTGGTTGCCTTCTTTAGAGAAGAGGACACTAATTGTCCACCAACAAATGTTAATTCCTGAAAACATACATATAGGTAACATTATCTGGACTGAATTGAATATATATATATAAAACACATCTACCTACAATAACAATTAATATAAAAAGAGTTCATAAATTTGAAAGACAGCAGTTAGGAGTTCATTGGAGAGTTTGGAGAGAGGAAAAGGAGGAAAGAAATGTACTAACTATATTCTTAAAATTTTAAACAATACATAAAACCTGGTCTTTATAGGTTTTTAAAGAAAGGAGATACTACTTGAACTTTCTGTTCAACGGAAACAACTATCTAGGAATTTTGCACCTTACTGCCTTTGTCAGGCTGGATGGGTATTAAAAATGTTGTATCAGCACATGGTTTCTCGTAGCAACTCCTACTTTCTATACTGTGATGGTTACATGGCAAGCATTAGTAACCAGGAGCCACGGTCTTCACTCAACATTCAGTAAGCACTGCTTCCTTTTGTCTTTCCAGGGGATCTTTCTGCACTCTCACTTTGTGTAAATTAATTTAATTCACCTGATATAATTTCTGTCTCGAAGGCTTACAGCCTCAATCCACTAATCTACACCTCCCTCGTCATGGAACTTCTAGCCTCTGAGCAATCTTATCTAGGCCCACATGCTTTTAGCCTCTGAGACTGGCTGCTGAATAAACTCACCTCACTTCTTCCTAGTTCTTTCTGAGCTCTGGTTGGCTGGTTCAACTCAACTGTTCTGGCTTAAACTCCTCTCTGGTTCTGTATCTTCTCAAACTAACTCTGGTAATGGGTTCTAATCTTCTGGCTCCTTCTCCTTCTCTGGTTTGTTCTGTCTCTACTTGTGTCTAGCTTGTTCTCTCTTTAATGTGTCTCTGTTAAGCTCTCCCTATAAAACTGCCTTTTTTTTTAATTAGGTATTTTCTTTATTTACATGTACATTTTCCCTTTCCCATCTTCCCCTCCAAAACAAACAAACAAAC
>JADRCD010203536.1:1805-19092 GCA_019843815.1 Montemys delectorum
AGAAGAAGAAGAAGAAGAAGAAGAAGAAGAAGAAGAAGAAGAAGAAGAAGAAGAAAGAGGAGGAAGAGGAGAAGGAGGAAGAGGAGAAGAAAGAAAGGAAGGAAGAAAGGAAGGAAGAGGGAAGGGGGGCAAGTTTCTATTATGGCACTCAGAGAAATGCCCAAGGAGTACACTTTATTATTATAACCTTTCAGGGAGTGATAGGTCTTATATCACGTGACTTAGTGAAAGATAGCACACATGCCAAGAGTACGGAAGAGCCAGGTATGGTTAGGATCATAAATTAGGAACTGCAGAAACCATGGGACAATTTCTTAACTCTCTGACCCAGGGGGAGCTTCAGAGAGGAGTGGCCTGATCTCTTCAGGGATCTGAAACTTAACAGTCAGACCACTGTTAGGCCCATGTTCTAACACCACACTGTTACTAAAAACATTCAGAGTATCAATTAACCCTGGATTGGTCACATCACCTAAAATGGCTGTCAGGAAGGAGTAAACATGATGAGTGAAGTGACTCATGATGCAGTAAAATCCCACGAGGGTTAGGCGAGATCACAAATGCTTCAAGACTGTTAGAAGCCGCAGTGAGCGGTGATAGCCAGCAGATGGCGTTGATATCTGGTGCTCTCCCAAGTTTACAGATAAACTGCGCATGTGCCTAGGGACAGAGCGCGCTAACTCAAGAGCCGGCCCGGGCGTATTGTGCTCCTGAGCAAACAGCCAATCAGAGATGAGCATGCTGCTCCAGGGCATATATAAACAGTGCTTTTGGGGTGTCGGGGGTCGCCCTCTGGAAGATGGAATAAAGAATGGCTGCAGAAGGATCTTGGCTGTCGTCTGTGTGTCTGTCCTGCGCGCACGACACAAGACTCTCCTAGATTGTGTAGTCTTACTGTGCTGGCTCTCCTTCCTATGCTCCAGAAAGCTGAACACTGGCCCTTCATGATCAGAGATGTGATGCGTTTCAAGTGCATCTTAGTTTCTTTACTACTGCTGTGCTAAGATACCATGACCACAGCAACCTATAAAACAAGCATTTGAGCTCACAGGTTTTAGAGGGTTAGAGTCCATGATGGTGGAGCCAAGCATGGCAGGAAAGAACAGCTGAGAGTTCCTATCCCGATCCACAAACAGGAAGCAGAAAGAACTCAAGATGGACTGCCTCAGGAGATATGCTCCTTCTAGCAATGTGGTTCCTCCTAATCCTCCCCAAACAGCCACAAACGGAAGGCCAGGTATTCAAATGTATGAGCCTATGGGGGACAATCTCATTCAAATAGTCACAGGTGTGTCACTTCTTAGGCAGCTTACTCAAGGTATAAGATGTACCCAGGCTCACATCTCTTGGCCTCAATGACCCACAGCGCTCACTTGTGCTGCTCTGAGAGAGGACTCCCAGGTAACCTGTGGCAGACACACACACGGCATGGATGAGGAAGAATCTTGGTCATGTTAACCCAGAGTTGGGAGTTGCCCCTCCTGATGAACTTTTTTTAAAAATGAAGCCTGCCTTCATGAAATGTGACTCTCCCATTGTCTGTGGGGGCAGCTGCTCTATTAAGTGGATCAATACACTGTCTACTAGATTCAGTTTACCAATGACTACTAAATTATGTCTTAAAAATCTACAAAGGATGAAAAGATACAGAAAACAAACTGGGCAATAAAAATATTTTAAATTATGTATTGAGAGATTACCTTCTGCTCTGTACGGGACCTTGTTCTACAAAGCATGGTTTATAGAAACCATAAAAAAGAAAATCTAAGGGAAAAGATCTTAACATGCCATGCGTCAACGCACTGTGAAACTAGCGTCTGTTAGAACTGGGGTCTGAGCCTAAAACACAGGGCTCACACATAAAAGGCCAAACCCCACAGTCTGGAGATCAGGCCATGACTTCCACGTAGCTCTGTCAGTGACTGTCTACGTTGTAGGCTAACAGCAGCCCTTACTTCCTCATGTTGCTGTGCATGCTATGTAGAACTAAACCACATGCGACATGAAACTTCTTGCCATCCCTAAAGGTTATACAAGTCAAGCCTTTCCTTTGTTCTGGGAATTGATGCTGGGCTTCCTGGAGGATCTGGTTCTCAGGGCTGCCCTCTGGAGAGGCTCCTCTGGCTTTCCCACCCCTCCCTCCCCCTGTCATCTATCTCAGGTGGATCTCCCTTTCCCTATCTTTTATTTTCTCTGAATTACTGAAGCTGCTCCCTTCCAGGTTTTAAGTGGGCGCCTCCCCTTCCCTTTTAGGCCCCATCATATTTGCTTGCATTATTTGTGTCTAAAGTTCTCCCTCCCGCCTCAGGGCCTAATCACGGCCTCGAGGCTTCTGCATTCTAATAAACCTTATTCCTGAAGAGAATTGTATCAGCGTCCTCTCTAAACCCACTGTTGTTTTATTTATTTTATATGAACAGAGTCTAAGCCAAAAAGTGGGGGCTTGGTACTCCCTGTTGATGTAGACCAAGAATGCAAGGGATCAAAGGTCCTGTGTTCCCATGAGGATGTACAGTTAGCCTGCAGCAGCTCTCACGTGGGGTACCACACCCTCATCTCTGACTCAGTGGTCTGCCTGACAGTAAGCTCCCTCCCAAGATGGTATGCCTATTCTCTGCGGCTGGTTAAATGTAATGTATAAAGATATGCATTCCATGTCGATGAAGCAGGTCAAATTTAGTGCTAATATTGCATTCTGGTTTTAGGAATGGACTTTATAATTTTGACAACCTATGCTTGACAATTTAAATTTGGGTTTTGAAAATCTCACGCAGTTTACTACATGTAAGTTGGATGTGCTAATAACTTCACAGGTTAGTTAAGTGCTTACTGATTTTGAAACTTGAGTTTTAAGGACTACAACTTAGGCGCTGAGTGATGTAACCCAGACACAAAATAACACACTTGGTATGTACTCACTGATAAGTGGATATTAGCCCCAAAGCGCAGAATACCTACGGTACAACCCACAGACCATTTGAAGCTAAAGAAGAAGGAAGACCAAAGTGTGGATGCTTCAATCCTACTTAGAAGGGGAAACAAAATAATCACAGAAGGTAAAGGGAGGGAGGGAACTGGAAGGGAGAGAGGAGGGGGAGGGAAAAACAGGGGGGCAGGATCAGGTGTAGAAGGAGATGGGAGAAGTTCAGAGGGTCAGGAAATTGAGTAGAAATATGTAGCAATAGGGGATGGGGAACTGGGGGTAGTCACTAGAAAATCCCAGATGCCAGGGAAGTGAGAGGCTCCCAGGACCCAATGGAGGTGGCATTAGCCAAAATACCCAATAAAGGGGAGATAGAACCTGTAGAGACCACCTCCAGTAAATAGGCACACCCCTCTACCCCCCCAACCCCGTCCCCAGTTGAGGGATAGGGCCACCAACCAATCTCAAAAATTTTAACCCAGAATTGTTCTTGTCTAAACGAAATGCAGGGACAAAAAAGTGGAGCAGACTGAAAGAGTCTGCCAGAGACCACCCCACCGTGAGATCCATCCCATCTTCAGACACCAAACCCTGACACTATTGCTGATGCCAAAAAGCGCTTGCGGACAGGAGCCTGGTATGGCTGTGAGAGGCTCTGCCAGCACCTGACCAATACAGATGCAGATACTCACGGCCAAACATCAAACTGAGCCTGGGGATCCCAATGGAAGAGCTAGGGCAAGGACTGAAGGAGCTGAAGAGGATTGCAACCTCATAAGAGGAACAATATTACTAAACAACCAACGAGAGCTCCCAGGGACTAAACCACCAACCAAGGGATCCATGGCTCCAGCTGCATATGTAGCAGAAGATTGCTTTATCTGGCATCAATGGGAGGGGAGGCCCTTGGTCCTGTAGAGGTTTGAGGCCCCAGCATGGGGGGATGCTAGGTCTGTGAGGCGGGAGTGGGTGGGGGAGCACCCTCACAGAAGCAGGGGGGAAGGGGTGTAGGATACGGGGCTTGCTGGGGAAACCAGGAAGGAGGACAACATTTGAAATGTAAATAAATTAACAAAAAAAGATAACAACAAAAAAAAATCTTAAGCTTTATGGAAATTAAATTAAATCTGTACATGTACATGTAACTCTATACGGAATTCTAACATCCTAAGCTATAAGAATCCATGTAAGTTCTTTCAATAAAAAAGGTGTATTGGCAGTTTCATACACACACACACATACACACACACACACACACACACACACACACACACACACACACACAGAGTCAGGGAAGAATTGCATCCTGATTTTTAAAAAAAAAAAAAAAACTTCCCTCAATTTTTCTTTAGAGACATTATAATGTTAAATCATTACATCAAAGTCAGCTGGCCCTTTTACTGGTACCATCTACATAAGAACAGTGGCCACCCATTATCTTGTGGCCACTTAATGGGACTACAAATGCTTTAGTGACCAAAAAGCAGCTTGGACACTTCACTGAATCCTGAGAAACACAAACTCACAGTCCAAGAATCTCTCTGGATTATTATTTTTTTTTTTTTACTACAACTTAACCTAAATTTAAATATCAAAATATATTATCAATATCCACAAGGAGTCGGGGCAAAACTGTTTAGCAAATATCTAATTAATTGTAGGTGAAACCTGACTAGTAACTTACATTCTAATACATCTAATTGCAAAACACAATCCCTTCTGCATTTACCTCACCTGACCCTGTGAGCAACTCTTTTTGGATGATATGTTCATTATTCTTCCACCTCAAGCAGCGGCCCTTATAGCAGTATGCTAGGACATGTATCACTGGTTATTTTAAAAGGTGAACTAACCTACAATAACTCCCCAAGGGAACCTGGCACCTACAGAGCAAAAACCACAAATGAAGACAGAAAATTCTGTTGTTCTTACAAAAGATAACTAAAGTAACATAATGAAGAGAATATAATTGTTGAAGAGGATGAACAAGCAAATAAAACTGACAACAATCAGAGAGTCTTGAGTTTTATTTTCATAATTATCTTCCTTCAGAAGCAGCCACCTAATTTCCATCAACGACATATTAATATTTTATTCACCAAAAAGCTGAAAAAATATGATAATGCACAGATTCCATACACAAATACTATACTCTGCATATTTACAAATTCAATATATTAAATGTGCTCTGTTGGCTGACTTCACTCACTACAGAACAGCACTAAACACTAGCTGGTGCTGAGCATACTCATGCAGACTGTCACGTTCATAGGGAGGGCGCTAGAGTTCTGCTTGCTGTAAAGACCACACTGTCCGATTCTAAGCTCACGAGAAGGAAGACTTAATGCAAGTAGAAAAATAAAATGTGTACAGGAGGAACAAATGTTCCTTCTGAGACACCATGCAGAATAACCTCACAGAAAAAAAAGAGCTCTGAATTCTGCACGCTGGCTCCTAATGGGGGTGGTGGGAGGTGGGCACT
The DNA here is from genome assembly GCA_019843815.1 of Montemys delectorum. Classification (NCBI taxonomy): domain Eukaryota; kingdom Metazoa; phylum Chordata; class Mammalia; order Rodentia; family Muridae; genus Montemys; species Montemys delectorum. Next base: position 7,211 of record JADRCD010203536.1, read on the forward strand.
GCCTAAATGCCTCTGAGGTTTAAAACCAAGCTCACTGCTGTTCCGTGGTGCACCGATAAGTGCTTTTTTGTTTACAGTGTATACAAATAAAATTGATCTCCCAACAAGGTTTTTTTTTTTTTAATAACATGGGCCATAAAACAGTCTAAAGTAACTTTTGAGTACTGTCAAATATATTTTAAAAGTCTGCTAATTCACTCAAAAGAGCACCGGTGTTTCTAGTTGGATCTAAAGGTAAATACAACATTAATCTTAGAAATACCAATTTCCTCTTTAAATAAAAATTCAGAAGATAGCTTTATTCATACTCTCAATGCAATCAAAGAGAATGAACTGGTGAACCAAAGGACTATGCAGGTAACTTAGGGGAAAGCATCAACTTGTATTAGTGTTTTGTATCAGACCCACAGTCTGCGCAGGTTCAGTGGCATCCACCCCGTCAGGCGCTCCTGGCAGATGCCAGTCTGTAGGAGCGCTCCCACAACACCGGGACCCGTACCATAACAATGCTCTTCCTAGGTTTTGGGAATCTAGCAAGACTAAGCAGACTTTATTCATGGTGGAGCGTGGTGACAGTCCTATTCTGGTCAGCATCACTTCCTAGCATACACTGCTGCTGCTTGCAACCTCGTCAGTTCATGAACCATGAATGGCTCTTAGCCATACAGGGCAAAAAGAGGAATGCTTCAAAACTAACTTTTAGGAAATAACCATGCGAGGACTATGAGGTATGAAAGATTGGTAACCCAGTCCCAAATGTATGTCTTTCAAAACCACTTTTTCCTTCTTGGCTAACTTTTATTTTGTAGTATCTAGCACAACTCATGTTAGAGTATTAACTCCAAGGTAAGAAATGCATGCATACTAGATTGGCAGGGACATTACCTGTCATTCTAGATAAATATAAATGGTCTTACCTAGTCTCATTTTGGTCAAGAGCCAAGTAGGTTTGAACAGTCATACTTTTTGTTGTTATTAAGAAAAAAGAAATAGCAATACTTCAGGGAGGGCTGAAGACATTTACAACAGCACTTTAATATGTTACCTTCTATATTTTATAGTCATATGTAATGGCTATTGAGCTAAATATAAAGCTTTTGTCCAAAGCTTGCTTCCGAAAAGACTCAATAATTTGAACGTATCTAATATGATGACGGATAAATTTCCTTCTCAACCCGAGACAAGGCCCCACTCCACTGAAGTATGTTTACTCTTATGTTTTATATCCCTAGAAAGAGAGTCTCGGGGTTTTCCTCATGTGTTTTTGTTCTGCCTCTTCATGGTCCACAATGCCAGCAAGGCTCCAGGTACAATGCAGTGAGCAAACAGGACGGGAAGAGCTGACAGTGCCATTTCTAGGTCACTGAGTAGCACATTTAGTTTGGGCCTGAAACTCCACACACATGTAAACAGCCTGCGAGGATGACAGCCATGTTCCTGCTCTGTGATCATCAATGGTCACATCAGCAATGTAAGGTGTAACCATGCACCATTTCCACGTCAGACATCTAGTCAGGAGCGTCTGCTGAGGACCTGCTGGCTGCACTGTTGACACTCTTAGCGGGGACATGCGTGGGTACCAATGCAGAACATGGAAAGATGGTGGAAAAAAACAGACCAGTTTGAAATTACCCAGCATGTTTAGAAGTGACATTAAATAAAATGCAAAGAAAATTATCTAACAATAAATTACAAGAACTCAAGAGAAAAGACTGAATATATCTATTTCCTGTTTTGCTTATGATATAATTTATCTAGAATTTGGCCTATACATTTTAAAATCAATTATTAAAATATGACAGTGTTCTTTGCTTACAACGGAAAGGAAAGAATGCTACACAGGTAGTAGACACAACGGCTAATTTGGGGAAATGGTAAACTAAACTTCTTATATATTGACATCCAGCATCAAGACTTGAGTGAAGCAGAGACACCCACAAATTGAGTCCTAATTCCATGGAGAGGGCATGTCGGGATTCCATCTTATCTCTGGAGGCAGGGTACTAGCACAGGCCTCCCGAGTACTCATCTTCCTCCTCTTCAGCAGCTGTGCTGGCAGCACCATCAGCCTTGGCCTGGGGTGTTGCTGGGGATTTCTTCTTGATTCCTCCTCCTGGGACCACCAAGCTTAGGCCCAGTTTAGCATACTGTCAACAGCAAAACATGTTATGAAGGCTGGCAAGGTAGAATCCTGATATACAGTGTCTTAGCATCAGTTAGCTATAAATATGGTGGGGGTCGGGGGAGGCCTGGAAAGATGGCTCAGTGGTTAGAAGGTGTACCCAAGCCCACAGAGTGACTCACAAAATTCTGCAACTGCAGCACCAGGAGATACCACTCTCTGACTTCCATGTGTGCACATGCATTCAGGCAAACAGTCAGACACACAGAAATAAAAGTAAAGCTTTCAGAGAAAGAGACACGTGCATGCACATAAGGCCAGCAAGATGGCTCAGTGGAAACGTGCTTGCCACACTAACTTGCTAACCCTAATTCAATCCCCAGAAGCCTTGGAAGGATAGAAGGAAAAACAACTCCACAAAGCTGTCTGACCTCCATGGACTTGATAAAGCACCCAAACCTAACCATCCATCCTCTGAGAGAGCTGCCCTGGCATCAGATCATGATGGGAACTGTTGACAGCTATGGATGTATCAATTACAGACCTAACTTGGGAACTGGAGATACCATGGACATATCCAATTAGTAATGCTTCTAGGGCTTATGAAGAAAACCATGTACTGAGTAAATCAGAGTGTAAACTAGGGACAAAGTAAAAAATATATACAAACTTTGGAGCCAGGAGGAGAACTCAGTTGGTAAAGGTCTTGCTTTCCAAGCATGAGGAATGCACATTTAGCAAACTGGGCATGGAGCTATGGAAATGACTAAGTTGGTCAAGCGCCCACTATATAACCAAAAAGAACTGAACCCAATCCCAGCACCACTTAAAACGCAAATATCGTGACAAAAGCCTGTACTTCCAATATTTGGGAACAGCAACAGGAGAGTCCCCAAGGCCTGGCGGCCAAATCAGAGAACTCCAAGTTCAGACCCTGTTCCCAAGCAAGGTGGACAGAGAGCACTGAGGAAGGTACCATACATCCTAGGATAGGAGCACTCATGCTCAAAGGCATGGAAAGAGCCTGTAAGAATGCTGCACACTTGGACTCTCGGGACTCCTGGGGCTGAGCAGGAAGACTATAACAAGTTCAAGGCCAGGTAGCCCTGTACAGCAGGAAGACCTTGTCTCAAAAAGAAAGGAAATTATGTCTAAGAAGTTACCGAGAATAAACAATATATATTCTCTTCTACCTCAATAACAAAATTCAAGGTCTTAAATTCATTTGGCAGTGTGACAGAACTATAAAATCATGTGAGAGAGCAAGGTTCACATGTGCTGGTCGCTCACTCTCGTGAGGCTTTTCTCACAGGAAGACTAGGGGATGCTTCACAAAATTAACTCTTCTACTTTACAGATAAGCCTGAAGATAATTAACAACCCATCTCATACAACTCTCAGACGTGGGACACCCATGGGCCTAGGGAATTACTAAAGCTACACAATGGGCTCCTAAAGGGAGGGCTCTCAACAGCAACTAGATAAAGGCAAACCCAGAGGGCAGCAGGTGCGGAGGTGAGGACTGAGGCTCATTTACATATGCACAGCAGAGCCAGGAGTCAAGTAAGCGCTCAGGAATCACATTACCTGAATGTGGGGAAGTCCAATTGAACTGGTTGGCTCCTTTTTGAGCATGGTTTGGTGTGAAAATACAGGTATAGAGGCAGAAACCTTACAACTCCATGGGGAAAATCACTTCAAGTGGAAGAAAGCTAACCCCAAAGGCCCACTTACATCATTGTCCATGTATTTGAAAAGGGGCGAGTTGCAGACTTCGGACACTTGGTCTTGGTCCTGCTGGTCGTAGCCCTCAAGAAGCAGTTCCAGCGCTGCACAGTCTTCACTGCCATTAAAGCCTGGTATGCTAAGGGAAGCACAAAGCACACTTCAGCTCTCCCTAAGACTCCTTCACCACTGTCTGCAGGCATCGTGCTTGTTATAGGTGCAACCAGTGGGCAGGGACCAAGGATCCCTCTAGGCAACCTAGTGCACAAGGCACCTGCACAATTACAAGTCCCAGTCCTCATTCAGGACCCCACAGAAATGCCTCACTCTGATGTGCAGCACAACACATAGCAATTCCCCTTTTGGTGTTGTCAGTTAAATGACAAAGGTGATCATTCAGAGACCCTGCAGAGAACTTCTTGTAACATAGGTACTGTGCCCGCTGAGGTAAGCCTGAGTAGGAGCTGGAGTTGGGGCTCTCTTCTAAGTGTTTGCTCAGCTTACACAAGAGTTTGGGATCTTTCTCCAGCATTTCAAGAAAACAAACATAAGACACAACAACAAAACATCACAGAACTCCTGCAATGGCAGTCTTACCTTTTGGAAGATCTGTAAGTTTCATGGCTAAAAACAAAATCTGTCCAAGTAGTAATGCTAATTCAAGAGACAAGAATGTCAACACTGGCCAGTGAAAACAACCAATCCTTACCTGTAGCTCTCCCTGACACACCTCTCTGCAGCCACATAGTCATTTCTGTGTAGATGAACTAAGACCTGAGCAATTGTTTTCTGAAACGAGAGGGAAGGCTATAATGTAAACCAATATTTATTTTTATAGTCACCTTCTTGGAGTATTGAAAACAACTGGCATTTAACTTTCTGAGCACTGGCTCATATATGAGAAACACACATGGAAGGACAGCTGGGAGGAAATACCCTAGAATACTGTGTCAGATACAATTGGTGCACAGAGGACACAGGGATTTGGGGAGCCTGAAGGTGGAACAGTCCAGAGCCTGTCTGCTGTAACCAGAACCAGCTCCCACTGGCATTACTGGCCTGAGGACAACCTTTTTCACCTCAAAGCCTGAGAATGCAGCCAGTGTAAGTTTACAGAATTTCTTTCAAATATCTACAAAGCATGTTAAGGGAATAAAAGCAGAGAAGAGCTGTGACTCTGTAAGTCCAGCTTGGAATGTTTAGATGCTAGGAAAGGATAGCAGAGGAAACTCTGGACAATAGAGACAATAGCACTGCTTAGAAGGTCAAGGACAGCACGGATAATAGTCTACTGGGAACACAGCTCTTCAGAAGGTGGTTTATTTTGTTGGTGATGTTTTCACTTTTTATATTACTTCTTCTCAGTGATATTTGATTCTTGAGACAGGTCCTAACTGTGCAGCCCAGGTTGGCATCACACTCAGTGTTCCTGTTCTAGCAAGACTACGACTGCAGACATATGCTGCCACGCCCGTCTATGCAATGCACTTAAATTACCCGTGTATAGCTTTTCTGCCAACCTATTGTTAGTGACTAAGTCTTAGTTATGAAAGAAAATACTGTCTGTCTACTTGACAGGATTCAGAACCACAAAGGAGGCAAGCTTTTCAGCTGTTTCCAGAGACTGCTCATGCTTGAAGGACTATCCTAAAGCTAATTGGGATGGGAAGGCCTGCCCATTGTGGGAGGCAGCATTCTAAGGACTTGGGTCCTGGACTGAAAAGAAAGAAGCACAAACAATCATAGTTCTATGTCCTGATGGACGCAGCATGAGCAGCTGCCTTAAGAATACACACAGTCTCACCGGGCAGTGGTGGCGCACACCTTTAATCCCAGCACTTGGGAGGCAGAGGCAGGCGGATTTCTGAGTTCGAGGCCAGCCTAGTCTACAGAGTGAGTTCCAGGACAGCCAAGAAAACATAGAGAAACCGTGTCTCGGAAAAAAAAAAAAAAAAAGAATACACACAGTCTCAAAATGTGATCCAAAATAAACTGTTCCTGAAGCTGCTTGTCAGAGCATGTGTTGTAGCTACAAGACAACTAACTAAAACCGTTGACTTCACTCTGTTAACTTCACCTAGTAACTGGTTTCAGGTATTACGCCTCACATTTTTCAAATGGCTCACTTTTACAGCTTCTATAAAAGTATTTCTCTCTGTTAAAAATAGTTCTTTCCCATTCATTTCAACAGTGTTCACTTTTTTTTTTAAAGATTTATTTATTATTCTATCTAAGTACACTTAGGTAGCTGTCTTCAGACACACCAGAAGAGGGTGTCAGATCTCATTACAGATGGCTGTGAGCCACCATGTGGTTGCTGGGATTTGAACTCAGGACCTTCGGAAGAGCAGTCAGAGCTCTTAACCACCAAGCTATCTCTCCAGCCCCCACCAGTGTTCACTTTTATGCTATCCGACAGTTACAATAAGTGTTTAGAGGTCTTCTAACTTAAAATGATGATTCTAGCACCTAGCTCACTAAGTTGCTATAAGTTGCCTTGGTTCCTGGTTTTTCTGATGGATAATTCTGGGCTAGTCCCTAGATTTCTGTGATTGTTACACTGCATATGCTGCTGATATTTTCAGGAGAAGTGTGATGTTTTAACTGCACTCAACATTCCCTGGTTCAGGCCAAAGACTGTGGCTTGCTTCTGGTGGGCGGTGCTTCTGACCTCAGTTCGAATCCTGTTGTGATCTTTGGGTCTGTCCCAGAATTTCACAGACAGAATCAGAGACTTAGTGGTTTCAGTTTTACTTCAATTCTCAGAGTAGTCACTCCTACTTTGGGTCTGTCCCAGGCATAAATGGCCAAGATTTGTGTGGGCCACACACATAGGGGATTCCTTTCTCCCACGTGCCCCTCCCTGGGATTTGTTTCTGTTCTCTTGGTTCTCCTTGCCAGTTCTTGCAGCCAGAGATTAGGGCTGCAGCTCCATGACCAGAGCTCAATCTAAGCCAAGTGTGTGGGGGGATGGAGGGGGGGAAAGGGGTTGAGGGGGTAAGGTTATCTCCCCTGTCCCTCCAGTTTTGGGGAAGAGGTCTCTTTTGGAATATCTGTCACAGTCTCTCCTGCCTACTGCCATGACTAGGGGCATCTCTTAGGACAATGGACAAGAGAAAATAGAAAGCCCCAGGAATGCAAGCTCCTAAGCTGATGGCTTCTTCAAGCATCCAGCGCCCTCTGCAGGTCACCCATGTTAATTTACTGCCCAGAGTTGGAAGGAATTATTTTTGGTTTTGTTGAGTACTGTTACTGTAAGAAAGGTAGGCTAGGTCTGTCATGGTCAGAAACAAAACGATAAATTACTATTTTATAAAAGCAGATTGACTATGCACAGAATCTTAGCTTAAATATTTATACTAATGTGTAAAATTATCTAAAGTAAAGCCGAATTAGGCATTTTCAAAGAATACCTTATAACAAGTTGGATAGTTCTCAATTTCTTTATAAATATTTTTTTCTTTCTGAATAGACAGTGCAGCTTCATCAAACCTAAAGACAAAAAAAGAAATGTCAACAGGGCAGGAGTGAAGCCCTCAGCAGAAGCCTTTGCTGCACTGCCCCGTGTCATAAGACCTGAGAGGACAGGATTTTGCCAGCTGCTCCACAACAGTGCTGCCATTGGCTCTGCTCATGGGGCTTCTCTCAAATGCCTAACACCTCTCAAGGCATTGCATCAGAGTAAAGGAAGTGAAGCATAAAAGGAGTTTCCAAGTTTCGTAAAACAAAACAAAACAAAACAAAAAACATTTATTAAGGCGTTCCTAAATACCCCAACAAATGGCTCTGTAGAACTGGCTAGAGATTCCCTAGATTGCATCACCCCAGGCTTCCTTCCTTCCACAGGAACCAGGTGCCTGACCACTCTTACTCTGCTACGTACCCTTACCCTCTTGGCTCCACTGCAGTTCAGTGGGTCCTAGGATGCTAAACCAGCCCCTTTGTAGCCTTGACCCCAACATCCATCCTTTCTACCCTATTACATTCATTCCTGGTCCATTTAATGGCAGGGTGAGTGAAAAAGAAAGGGAAGCCATGTATTTCCCCAACCATTCCATCTCCCATCCCTTTTCCTTCCATCATTTTTCGGCTGCATCCAAGAAATAGACATCACAACTACAAATAGAAGTCACTTTAGGGTAAGACGATGGTTACTCATGCAAATGGACCAAAGAATGAAGCAGGTGTACCCATTTTAATTATTTGACAAAATATACTTCAAACTAAAACTAATAAGAAGAGATAGGGAAGGACACTACATATTAGTCAGAGGAAAATTCCAAGAGGATATCACAATTCTAAACACTTAATACACGGACCATATGGGTGCACAAGTTCATAAAAGAAATACTACTATAGCTAAAAATTACATATAGGCCCTTACACAATGATAAAAGGTGATATCAATACCCAGCTCTCCCTCATAGACAGACGGGTTACCCACATAAAACCTAAGCAGAAACACTGTAGCTAAATAACGGCATAAATCAAACGGACCTAGCAGACATCTATAGAACATCCTCCTAAACTGAAAGAATTTACTTTCTTCTCAGCAGGTCATAGAATGGACCAAAATTGGAGCACATTTTAGGACACACAGAAAGTCTCACCAGATAGAAGAAAACTGAAACAATACCCTACGTATCTGACCACCATGGATTAAAGTTGTGCATCAATAACAACAGAAACAGTGGAAAACATATGATCTCATGGAGACTGAACAACTTTCTCCTGAATACAAACTGGGTCAAGGCGGAAATCAAGATGGTAATGATGAATGTAAATGACAACACATCATACCCAAACCTACAGACAACAATGGAAACAGTTCTAAGGGGCAAGTTCATAGTAAAAACACAAACACCTACATCAAAAGATTAGAGATCACATATTCGTGACTTAATGATCATCTGATAGCTCTAGAAAAACAAGGAATAATACTTAAAAAGAATAGATAGGAAGAAATAAAATTCAGGGTGAAATGAATTAAATAGAAACAACAAAATACCAATAAAAGCAATCAATGAAATGAAGAGTTGGTTCTTTGAGAAAAATCAACAAGACCGACAAATCATTAGCCAAATTAATCAAGACAGAGACAGAAGATCCAAGTGAACAAAATTAGGCATGAAAAGGACAACATTACAACAATACTATTCAGAAAATTCAGAGAATCATGAGGACATATTGCAAAAATCTCTATTATACCAAACTGGGAACTCTTAAAAAAAAAAAAATGGATGCATGCATGATACATATGACCTACCAAAGTTAAATAGAGATGATAGAAGCAGCTGAGATACCCATAACCCCTGGTGAAATAGAAGCAGTAATTAAGAAACTTCCCAACCAAAAATGTTCCAGTTGGATTCAGCAAAAATTCTATCAGACCTTCAAAGAATTAATGCCAATATGCAATACGTGGAATAACGCAAAATTATTCCAGAAAACAGAAATTAAATGAACATTCTCTTTCTCTCTCTCTCTCTTTTTAATATGTGAGTACACTATAGCTGTCTTCAAACACTCCAGAAGAGGGTGTCAGATCTCATTACAGATGGTTGTGAGCCACCATGTGGTTGCTGGCATTTGAACTGGGACCTTCGGAAGAGCAGTCGGTGCTCCTAACTGCTGAGCCACCTCTCAGCCCAAAGGAACATTTCTTAATTCCTTTTAATAAAGCCACTGTTACCTAGATACCCAAACCACACAAGGAACATTACTTCCAAAAGAAAACTATAGACCAATATACTTTATGACTACAGATGCAAAAGTTCTCAATAAAATACTTACAAACCGAATTCAAGAATATATGAAAAAGGTTATTCACCATGATCAAGTTGACTTCATCCCAAAGACACTAGGATGGCTCAACATACAAATCGATAGATGTAATCCACCATATATACAAGTGGAAAGACAAAAATCACCTCATTAGATGAAAGGCCTTCAACAAACTCCAACATCTCCCCCGGAGAGAGCAGGGATCCAAAGGACATAGCTCAACATAATAAAGATAACTTACAAGCCTTTGGCTATTATCAACCTAAATGGGCAGAAACTCAAAGCATTTCCACTACAGTCAGGAACAAACAAAAGTTGTCCAATGTCTCCCTCCATATTTATTTTAATACTTGCAATCTTCGCTAGAACAGGGGACACAAATAGGAAAGGAAGAATCAAGGTCTGTTTATCTGCAGATGATAAGACAGTGTGCACACAAGACCTGAGAGCACCGCTAGGGAACTTCTGACAGCAGATAAGCACTTTCTAACACACAAATGCCAACAGTCTTCCTATAGACAAATGATAAATACACTAAGCAAGAAATAAGGGAAACAGGACCTTTCACTACACACACACACATACACACACACACACACACACACACAAACACACACACAATTGAAGAAACTGAAGAAGACACCAGAAGATAGGAAGGCCTCCCATGCTCATGTATCAGTAAGATTAATTTTATGAAAACAGCCATCCTACCAAAAGCAGTCAACAGAATTGAAATTCTGAACGAAATTCTAACACAATTCTTCAGAGAAGCTGAAAGAACCATCTGTAACTTCGCACAGACACACAATAAACACAGGATGGCTACAAACAATCCTGGGTAGTAGAAGTACTGCTGGAGTTATCACCACTGCCAATCTCTAACTGTGCTGCTGACTTCCTGTAATAAGAACAGCATGGCATTGGCATAAAAACAGACATGATGATTAACGGAATCAAATCAAAGACCCAGACATAAGTCCACACACCTATGGATACTTGATCCACAGAAATCAAAACTACACCCTGGAAAACACAGCATCTTCAACAAATGGTCCGGTCACACTGGATGGCTGCATGGAGAAGACTCCAAGCAGGCACAATAGAACAAGCTCAGAGACTGTGGCTGCAGACATCACACCCTCACAGGTTCAAGCCAGACAAGGTGCCAGCACTGAGGGTGGTCAGTGGCTATTTGCAAAGAAGCTATCTGCAACAGATACACTGGCAAAGGGAAAATTCGGTTTCTCCCCTGGCGTACCACTGGGTCTATCAACTATACTCCAGGGCAGGCCCCAGGCTCAGGAGTAGATTTGTTTTGCTTTGGTCTTTTTTTTTTTTTTTTTTTTTTGTCTTGCTGTTTTTTGGCTTTTTTGTTTTTGTATTAGTTTGGTTTTTTTATGAAAGGAAAACTAGGAGAAAAAAATATAAAGATGGGTGGTTAAAGAGTTAGAGAGGTTCTGGGACTAGTTGGAAGACAGAAAAATGATCAAAATATATTGTTTAAACATAAAGTACAGATATGTATTTATATACGTATATAGTAAAAATCCCATTTACTGATATAACTCAAGTATCAAAAGCTGTTGCTTATGGGTATTTAGGATGCTTTCATCACCTGTTCTAGGAGAAAACCATTAACGTCATGCAATGACAAGTCAAGATGACTCACTGTTTTTTCATGATAGAAAAGCAGGTTTTAATTTCATGGGCCTACTCCTTAGAAGAGGATCATTTTTCCACTGGCTGTCCAAGTGTAGACGAATAGCTATATCCAAGGTTTTTTATAAGTTCCAAATGTAGACTCAAAACACACATGGATCCACAAGCACCCAGTTCCCCAGCCATACCTCCGTCCTCGTACCAGGAGCCTGGAGGCCTTTCCTAAGAGTTCAACTGCCTGTCGGAGGCGCTCCTCATTCTGGAGGAACCGAGGAAAAGGGCATGTCAGTAAGTTAATGTGGAACTCTCACATTCAATGACAACTGCACAAAGCAATGGCCATGGATGGAAGCACCACAGCTTCTAGCCCATCGCTCACTCTAGAGCAGTACTTCTCCACCTTCCAGCCCATCCTTAACTCTAGAGCAGTGCTTCTCCACCTTCTAGCTCATTGCTAACTCTAGAGCGAGCAGTGCTTCTCCACCTTCTAGACCACCCCTAACTCTAGAGCAGTGCTTCTCCACCTTCTGGCCCATCCCTAACTCTAGAGCAGTGCTTCTCCACCTTCTAGCCCATCCCTAACTCTAGAGCA
>JADRCD010203536.1:19102-31678 GCA_019843815.1 Montemys delectorum
TAGAGCAGTGCTTCTCCACCTTCTAGCCCATCCCTAACTCTAGAGCAGTGCTTCTCCACCTTCTAGCCCATCGCTAACTCTAGAGCAGTGCTTCTCCACCTTCTAGACCACCCCTAACTCTAGAGCAGTGCTTCTCCACCTTCTAGACCACCCCTAACTCTAGAGCAGTGCTTCTCCACCTTCTAGCTCATCGCTAACTCTAGAGCGAGCAGTGCTTCTCCACCTTCTAGACTACCCCTAACTCTGGAGCAGTGCTTCTCCACCTTCCTAATGCTGTCACCTTTAAAACAGTTTCTCATGTTGTGGTGACCCCCAACAACAGAATTATTTTCAGTGGTACTTCTTAATTATAATTTTGCTACTGTTATGAATGAACTATAACATAAATATCTGTATTTTTCGATGGACTCAGGTGAGTCCTGTGAAAGGGTCATTAGATCCCTAAATAAGTCAAGACTCATAGGCTGAAAACCACTGCCCAAAAAAAAAGACAAAAAAAAAAAAAAAAAAAAGGGAATAGAGTTAGGCTGTGGATATAGAAAACCTTAAAAAGCATCCATTGCATTCTTCTGTTCCCATATATTATGAATAAAAATATTCTGAATAATTAAAGAAACAAGGAACACTCTAACTTACTTCAAACACATTCGCAGTCTGCTGATACAACTGTACAGCCTTCTCTGGATCTACATTTTCTATGAGCCTGAATTGGACAGAGAACACAGCTTGTGTGAGAATTAAGAAACTTGTTTCTCAAGGACTTTTCCAAGACAAAAAAGAGCCCCATGCCAAGCCAGTGCACCTAACAAGTACTGTGTCCACTCACTTTCCAGCTCGCTCCAAGGCCATAGCTGCTGTATCAGGGGTACCATTCTCCAGGTACATCATGCTGGCCTTCTCGATCAGCTGCACGGCCTCAGGCAGTTTCTGCATCTCCTACAGGAAAAGCATGCAGCACAGAGCAGAAAATGTCTCAACTTAAGAAATTGGAAATTCAATGATTTTACCCACACACATTAGTTTTTGAGACATGGTCTTACATTAGTTCAAGATCACTTGGAACTCACTAAACAAAACTAGCCTGACACGCAGAGCAATCCTCCTGTCTTAGCCTCCCATGAGCCACCATGACCCAGCTTATCTCACTTTTATAACACTGTCAAAAACATTGAATGGCAACAAACATATTGAAATGATTTTAGTTATACCGTGTGAGGCTAATTTAACAACAACAAAAAGTTTCTAAATCACATGCTTTCACAAAAGTTCTGTTTCATGGCTTCCTTAAAAAAAATTATCATAAGTTACAGTTAACAGCAGGCTTCAGACCCTGTTACAATAAGCTAGGACTAAGCCAGAACTGTTTCTAGAGAGGATGTGTCACTCCTAAAGCTAGCCACATCTCTCCACTGCCTTGTACGTCTGGTCTGTCTCACTCACCTCGGGTACTCCCTGATGTTCTGACTCAACATGAGCTTGAATCTCTCTAATTGATTGACTGATTACAATCAACAGAATCAATTCTGTGTCTCACTAGTACTATGTAAGCCTCAAGATCTTGGGGTCCTACACTTTCCAAATCAAAAACTAAAGCAATTTTAATGAAAGACCTGAAAATGGAAGCCACTGGTGAGCTAGGTGCAAAGGTGTCTCTCATCTACAGGTAACTTCCTGTATTTCTACATAAGACCCACAGTGGCCTCTCAGGGCCTACTCTAAATCCAAAGGTCAGTATCCCACTAAGCTGAGAATGTGTTAGCTTGCTTCTAATAAACTGCCAGCCTCACTCCTACTCACGCCAAAACAACGTTTAAAAAAATGTTTAGCTATGGAGATGAGGCATAGACTGAAAGATACTGCATAAAGTTGCTATGTTTAGTCACATGGGATGAAATACCCCTGAACCTTAGCAGAGAAGAATTAAAAAAATAACAAAATGAAATGAAATAAATCCAAAAAACCAAAGTCTAATCAAAGAACCCAGGGGCTTGAACAATATTCACTGAAAGGTGTTTGAGAAAACAGACAGTTAAAGCTAACACATCTACCTCTCCCTGTAACTCGCCTACGTACTTACTAAGTAGACAGCACACCTTTAATATGGCAGTGGGGAGGGTACAGAACAGGACACATAGCAGGAGAGGGTAGGTGCCATCTGGGATCTAGATCTAAAAGTCAACAACTAAAAGCCTAGCACACGTGTCCTTGCGATCTCCACACTAGGGGCTAGAGATAGGTGTGGACCAGCAAGGAGCTCTTGGTCAGCCAGTCTAGCCCAATCAGCAAGCTCCAGACCAGAGACTTTGTCTCAAAAATCAGGTCAGCCTTAGGTTGAGCTTTGGGTTATACAGCAGCCATATGCATGTGTGCATATGTACCTATGTGAATGTGCACACGCACACGTGCACACACACACACACACACACACACACACACTTCACTACAACAAGACAGTAACCTTTAACCTGCTATTAAGAAGCATAAATGTGGCATATCAGTCAAAATATTCCATTATTCCAATGAAAAGGAATATGGTAACGCAGCAACAGCTCGTTTGTAACTCTACTGACTCCAGCCTGATATTTTTAAAATAAAACAAAAACAAAACAAAACAACAACAAAAAAGACAAAGCAAATTTTCCTTTCCATAACCAACAAGTAATTTAAACAAACATATCATTATAAATTTTTAACACATCCAGATGCCCTCAAGTTTCTCAGTTGCAGGAAACCTCACGCAGCTCTCTTCAGCAGCAGCCTCTGTGCTGGCTGCAGTGCCCTGAGCTTTGCTCTCCCCAGCTCCCTACAATACAGTTCCCTCGCACATGGAGCTTTCAATACTCCCTCCTAACTGCCATGGGATGCTCACTATGGTCCAATCAGTGGTACCCCAGGCAGGATGCCTTGACCTAGCTTTCACGTCCACTCCCACACCCTTCACCCCTCTTGCTTTACACAGTGAAGAAACCTGTCAACTGCAACATGAACTCTACCTGGACAGCTTGCTTATTCACGTTACCTCTGCAGCTGTTTGGATAGTATTACTAACCTTCAACATCATGCCAGCTTGCTCATAAGCTCTGCAAAGAGAATACAATTTCTCTGTTGAGACCTTCATAAAGGAAGAGGACGAAACCTTCTGCTGAAGATGGCAGGCAGGGAAGTGACCAACAGAAGGGACCTCAAGTACCCTGTGTGACTCCGTGTCCACACTGCCACAGTGTAGTTTCACACTTTTTATTTTATTTATTTACTGTTTAAGCAATGTTTGGTGTTAGGAGCACCAAACACTGAACTGATTTTACTTAGCAAAATAAAGTCCATCTCAGAAAGGTTAGAGAGAAACAGAAGACTAAGCTTTAAAACAAATCAGTACTCCATAAGAGGAGAAAGCTCCCTTCTCTTCCACAGGTACTTAACAACCATCAGTACAGGAAAAAAAGTGACTTCCAAGTCACCTGTGTTTTCACAAGCAAAATGCTATGCAGAATTTAATTTAAAATTCTTTCTTATAATTAGGAGACATGTGGCATTTAAAGTTCAGCTGACAAAGCAAATGAAAATAATTATTTTAATTAAATTTACAAATTTAATAATTTATATTTAAAATGAGTATTTAAAAATGCATAGCTTGAGCAAAAATTCTCAGGGTAGAGTAAAACCCCAATTTTTAAGCCATCTGCAAGCAGATAAGAAGGGTGAAATATTACTTACTTGGCAGCATGAAAAAGGCTGAATGGACATGACGATGTCAGCATTAAGGAAAGAAGAAGTCAACAGTCTGTGGACATCACCTTCTAAAGACAGTTAACTATGTCACTGCTCCCTCTGCGTGCAAAGGACAGAGCCACGATACCCAGGGCTGCTGGCGGCTCCTACAGCCGAGACACTGAACAACCCTGTGCAGCACTTGAAACTGCTGTCCAGCAACAGGACAAAGGGCACAACTATAAGACTATGACTTGCATGTGAGATAAAATGGACATTTATAAATCAGAGCCTTTAAGATACACCAGAACATTTCTTTCTAGAATGCTTATAAATCTTCAAACACCCAAGCAAGATTAATTTAACCTTTTTCCAAAACAGTTTATGCACTTCCAATAGCTAGCTATACTTTCTCTTCCCTTTTAAGCACAGGTCTGGAGACCTCCCTCGCTTCATCTCAAGTCAAATCCCTGTCGACCCAGAAGCAAACAGACAAGCATGGCTGTTCATACCAAATGTGCTCAGGGTCACTCACTGAATATTCCTTTGGCTTTAGAGCACATGCACTGTTCATCCTTTTTTTAATTGAAAAGCACTTTACTTCAAACACTAAATTTATAACAGGAAAAAGGTGTTCTCAAAATCTTCTAGCTGTTCCATTTCTTTTTAAAGCTAAAAAAGATACGCCCTGTTATTTTCATGGGCAACAGCTTCCCGTAGGCAGGCATCTTTTGCTTGCTCAAATTGTTTGGCATTTTTAAAGGCAACAGCTGAAACAGAAAAAGAAAAAAAAAACTTTCTATTTCCATCATTAACAGCCCTAAAATGAATCAGTACCAAAATCAGCATTTTATGTGAGACATTACAAAATACACTGATTTCAGATAGGGAGTTTCATAATGGCGTGAAATATTACTTTTACCTAAAGCAAATTACAATCTTTCTAAGTATGTTTTTAAAAGCCTGTGAAAGTTTTAATTGATTTTTAGCAACACACTGCTGCTGCTTCCATTGAACATGCAGATCTCCTAGCACCTACTCCCAAACAGCAGGGGTTTCTAGTCACCCAGGAAAGTGCCGCATCCCTGGCTTCTTCCCCTCCAGCTCACTGCATACTGACATCTGAAGCCCAACCGACACGCTGGCCATGTAATCTTCCCTCTGGGCAATCTTTAAGCACCGAGTCACTTTTGAACACAAAGCTTTTCTATTTAGTTATCTACATTGCTCAAAGAGCTAACCTACACTGCAGCTGTTTTGCAAGGAGGGCTCACAGGGGTCAAACAACCAGGACGCCCTGAGAGACAATATTAACATTTGAAAAATCCACCAACAGAGGATTATGAAAAGTAGAATGCATACTGTCCTCTTCTGTTTGTTTTGTCATTCTGGGACAGGGACTATGCAGCCCCCACCGGCTGGGCTGGGAATTCAACCTCGAGGTACAGACTGGTCTCTGACCTGAGTAGATGCTCCTTCCTCAGTCTCCCTTTTAGACAAAGTGTTCTTCACTAATTACTTCTTAAAACCACTCTCAGAGAACTCTTCAATGAAGTGTTGAAAACAAAATACAACTATTCCTGTTGCTGCCTGTCTAGTTGTTTGTAAAAGTTCCACCACATGGCTATATTCTACATGCACTCTTAAGGAAAATAAGCAAAGGGCACTTTAATAGGAAACTTGATTCAGAATATTTATTTCTGGAAGCAGCATATGGTCCTGGAGGCATAAAGTAAAGCTGTTAAATTTCCTTCCCTTGAGAAATGTACCTTTGGTTTTAAGCAACTGTGTATAAAGTATAACCCAAAATCCATATAAAGCTCAATTTTAAGATGTATCTTTAAATACAAAATACAAGCAATTTGCATAATGCAAGCAACAAGTTTACTCAACATTTAAATGCATGGCTAAAGACTCTTGTTTTCCTTTTGAATAAGAAATAGCCCCTCTGTGTGTGTAATAATGGTAGCTTCCAGATTATTTCCTTTAGAGATAGATTGGACCTAAAATTTGGTGTAAAGTGCTTGCTCTAGGTGACCTCTGAGCCAGGCTCACAAACACAGTCACAGAGGAAAATTTGCTTGAGGAACTTCAAATCTGTGATGGTTTTAATTTTTTATTGTGCATGTGCAGGGAGGTCAGAGACAAGCTGCAGAAGTCAGATCCCTCTGTCTGCCATGTGATCCAGGGCATCAAACTCAGGCTGTCAGGCTTGGCAGCGGGCTCCTTCACTTTAGGGCTCCTTCACTTTAAGCCATCTCGCCAGCCTCAAAATTATGTTTTATTACTTTATATCTAAAATGACAGCAGATAGTCAGAGCTATTATATCATTCCTGAACAAAACACTCAACTTTTAACAAATTCCTTATGTTGCATATTTTAAGATAAGATATTATATACTTATAGAAGGTGAATTTACTAAAATGCGCATTACAGCTTAAAACCCTTCATGAACATTTAATAGTGTATCTCAAAATGAAGCTCATAAATGTTAATGTGGGAAAACAAGACTTGTAGATCTCCTTCAATGAGACTAGTTTTAGAAATTCAACAGCAGAAAGTGTAAGAGAAATAAGCAGCATTTATGAATTCCTATGAACATGCTGACGGCTGGACAGCGAGTGCTACCCCAGGCCTGCTGTAAGAGCATGGACCAGGACCTGACTCAGCACTGGCCGTATCTGAGTGGGTAAGTGTAGGAACACGCAAAGCCCATGCAGTTGTTCTGCTCTGTTTCTCTGTTTTAACTAGTGAAGTCTATCAGGAAGCGCTGGAATGACTATGCGAAGGCAAAGCTATCAGAGTCAGTTAAGAACACACAAAACAGCAGCAGGACTCCAGTCACAAATACCTGCTTTTCCATATTCAGAAGCAGCGCTGTCATAATCTGGCTTCCACTTCAGAAAACCAGTTTTCAGGCTAGAATGAGAAAGAGAAAACGTTTCTTATTTAAAAAGATAGCATCAGCTACAGGTTCCTCATCTTCTCAACTCTCTTTGGATGTATTCACAACAAAAGCACCCTCGCTTCTTCCTCTATCCCCACCCTATCATCAATGTCCCTTCTTCTACATACCATCCAAACAGAACATGCATGGTCCCCAGACCAGAAACATCAACACTGCCTAAAAATTTGCTAGAAAAGTACAGTGACCCCACCCCAGATCTACAGAACGAGGAAATCTCTGGGTTTTAACAAGCCATAACAAGCTTGCAAACCTTGAAGTCCACCATCCTTTGCATCTGAATAGCTACCAGGAAGAATATCACTAAAAAGCTACTCATATCTGTCCTGCCCAGGTCACAGGGAGCATCCCCTGAGGAGACTACAGGGACTGCAGGAACAACACTCAGAGGAAAAATAAAGGGAGTAGAGTCAACTACCACTGAACAGGAGGGAGAAAGAGAAGTAGTTATTAGGAGTCTCCCAGGATTAATGCTGGCTTAGAAGCCAGAGCAAAAAATACCCAGTGTTGTTTATCTTTCTTGCCCTTCCTGCAATATTTTGCTTTTATTTAAAAAAAAAAAATTCAAACTCACAGTTCAAGCTAATTTGGTAGGTACTAAATTTGGTTAGGCATAAAAATTGTTGAACGCCATCTTATATGATAAATTTCAACTCAATTACTGAAAGCCTGTTTACATATAACAATGCTAACTTCACCTGAGTCAGGGGCTACTCAGCTGAGAGATGGGGCCCTTAGAAGTGCACCCCTTCATTCACACATGCATCAACTACCCAGGGTCTAACTCTGAAGTTACTTATCCCTGTAAGATGTATTTTCTAGTTAGCATTTAACATACACAGATAGAGTAACAAGATTTAAATGTGTAAGCAGATTTTCAATTACATATAATGTCTAATCCACAAAACTGAGAAAATATGCAGTAAAATAAAGTTCTCTTTGCCCCTTCACCAAAGCCCCCATTATGCCCTATATTAACGTGATTATGGATGTCTCCCCAAAAAAAGACATAGCATTCCATGTGCTGGAAAGAGATTCTTAAAGCTGCAGATCAACCCCAGGTAGCTGAGCACCATTAATTAGCATGAATGAAGGTCCTATTAACGTCGGGTTCAGGGCCAATTTGTTGTGGACCTTGACTGTTTTTGTCCTAAGAGTCAGTAAGAAAACTTTCCTAAGCTGGTATAGTGATAATGAGTGATGGTCAGAAAACAGACCAATCCCACTGCCTCTCCTACACTTCTGGCCCATTTTTCCTGTCACCCACTGGTTCTTCTACTTAATGCAACTTCAAGCACCCTTCAGACCCCACCACAGCCACCACAGCAAGTTCACTCATCTATGACCCTGTCCTGACAGAAGGCTTCTCTTACCAGTCTTCTCCCAACAGAGGAGCCTAGGAGCCTAGTTCTCAACTCCACACACAGCTGCCCTGAGGACTTGTCAAAGCTATCATGAAAGGATCCTGGCTCCTACAGTTCCCTTAGCTCCGGTGACCAAAATCTCCTTTAGTTCACAAAACGCAACTTTATTATGGCTAAGGGCACGTGTTCTGTTCTTTTATGTTTGCTTTCACCAGCAAAAAGGACTCTTGGGATCACCCTCTGCATTGACAGCCACTTTCCTAGCCACTGCCAGGGGGCAAGGTGGTAAGGTGGTACACCAGAAAGGGCTTGTGATTTTCCACGGCCTAAAACTCGCCCTGCTGTTTTCAGCTGAGCGGCCTTGGACAGGTCTCCGGGAAGTTTCTGGCCGCCTCGGTTCCTCTTTTGTAAACTGAGGCCTTTCTGTGTGTAAGATCGTTGTTTATAAGTCACCTAACAGTGTACTTTGAAATTTCTTACAGTCGATAATCGTTAAATAAGTATGTTTTAGTTCACGAAAGTGGGGAAAGAGGACTAAAGAGAATTCGCAGTTTCCAGTACATCCGTGTGCCTACTGCGCCCAGAACCAAATGGTGGCGAACACCCACAGGACCGAGAAAGCTTAGACCTTGCCCCCCAGTGAACAGAGTGTCTGAGAGTGAGAGTTTTTCAGAATTAGTCTACACTCCCGCACGGCACCAGGGTCTCTTTCCTAGCAGTGGCTCTCCACCGCAAGACTTCCTCCATAGTGTCACTTCTGGCTGTCATGAAGAGGACACAAGGTGTCCACGCCAAAGCCCGCAACGAGCAGAGCAGCCGCAAATGCTGAGGACCCAACGCCGGGCAGACCTGGCTGTCACAGGGGCATCTGCTGTCTGCTGCAAATGCTGCAAGTCAGGCTGGCGCAGCCGACTGCAGGGGATTGACCCACAAGGGAAGGCACTGCCCCCAAGAGCAGACAGCATCACAGCCCTCCCTCCCGATCCGCTCGCGCGCGGTGAGGGGCGCGGGTCACCAGCCCGGCGGCGACTCCACGTACTACTTCTCTGCCTTGGCCAGATGCTCCAGCCCCTCGTTTATCTTCTGGGCCGCCATGGTCTCGGTCGCTTGCTGACACGAAGAGTGAGGCCACCTAGATCTCAGCAAAACACCCGGAACGGTAGGCTTGGGAACGCCGCGGAGGAAGCCGGGAAAGGGGCCTACGGGAAGCGAAGAACTCAAACTTCCTCTGGCGAAGCTGGAATGGCGGAAATGGGTGGGATGAAGGGGCGGGGAGGGCGAGGCTAGGCCTCGCGCAGGCGCGACGATGCGGAGCTGCCCTGAAGGCACATCAGCTGGTGTTGCTGGGTATTTACAGGATCCAGCGCTGGTTACTGCACTTTACAAGTATTTAAGGAGCAGTTAGTATATGTTGAGTACTGGTATTTACTAGTCCTGGAAAACAAAAAAACCGTCCTCCTTCGCAGGAGCCCTGCGTCTTCATCCCGCGAAAATGCTGTCGACCCTTTTCCTATTTGTCCTTGCAGTTTCTCTGAACTACATCTATGATAGTATTTGCGCACCATTCATTTTTTTTTTTATGGTTTCCTTCTTCTGTCTTATATAAGACAAGGTTTCACTGTGTTTATTCCCACCTCCACTTCCTAGTGCTGGTACATTACCTGTTACAGCTTTTATTACTAGTTCTAGTTGTGTGTCAGTCACTTATGAAAAACAGATTGTAATCCTGGGTTACCGTCAAAATAATACTTCTAGTATTTAAAACTGGTGGTGAGGGGACCTTGCAGTGGTCTAGTAGAGGTGATTCAGCGGCTCTGCTGACAATCAATGGTATTTGGAATTACATCGTTGATTCCTGCCATGCCTGTGCAGTCTATCAGTTTTTCATCTGTAGTGATCTTTTCTTACATCCACCTCAGATACTGAGGTAAGACCCTGCCGAGCCTTAGCTTACCGGAGACCCTCTGAGTGAATCACATGGAGCCTGATCGGTGCAAAAACCAAGAGTATTTTTAATGTTCCAGTGCACTGGGGCCGTCCCAGACCCTAAGGAGAGGAGGCGACCCCGTACTACTTGTTCAGTGAGCTTTTATACAATTTTCAGGGCAGCTGCCATTAGACACAATGTGATTGACAAAACAGTGTGACTTTTTAAACTGATTGGCCTTCAGGGAATGAGGTGGCAAGGACTTCCCTTTCTGAAGGTGGGCAAAGATCCACCCTGTGGAATGTGTCCCCATTCGCAGGTTGGTTCTCACCCTGTGGTATGAGGAATGTTAATTAGCCTCTCCCTTCCAGAGGGTTCCATTACCTTCCCAAAGTTCCTGAGCTTATCTTATTAAGCTCAACGAAATTCCTGGCGTCCTGGTGTTTTTCTGAGATGTCCCTGGTTCTCACACAGAGAGAGTCTGAATAAGTAAGTGTCTCTTGAAGGACCACACAATGTAGGCTTGATGATGCCCAACATCTACTGTGTTTTGTAAAACGGCATAATTGTGGCGGGAGGGAGCATCTTGGTGGGCCCAGGCTGCGGCATCTCCCTGAACAAGCAATCACACCGTAAGTCAGAACTAATATAAAGAAAGTTTATTGAAGCCGGGCGTGGCACACGCCTTTAATCCCAGTACTTGGGAGGCAGAGGCAGGCAGATTTCTGAGTTCAATGCCAGCCTGGTCTACAGAGTAAGTTCCAGGACAGCCAAGGCTACACAGAGAAACCCTGTCTCAAAAAAAAAAAAAAAAAAAAAAACAAAAACAAAAAAACAAACAAACAAAAACAAAACAAAAAAGAAAGAAAGAAAGTTTATTGAGAAAGGGAAGTGGTAGAGACAGAGGTGGGGGACAGAAAGAGAGGAATAGGCCCTGGAGCACATGGGGGGGGGATGAGGAAAGAGAGGGTGGAGGAGGGAGGGAGAGAGACAGAGACAGAGACAGCAAGCTAGGGGTGCCAGCAATCCTCTTATACACCTGACTCACACATGGTGACAGGTGATGAGGTAAGCTGTTGCTAGATTCCTAGGAGGAGCCTAGTGGAATTGTCTGCAAGCCAATATCTAGTCCTATTAGAGCTGATGGAACCTGTAGGTGGTGAGGCCTGGTAGAAGTAAAGTAAGTCACCACAAGCCGTTTCTATCCTTGAAGGAAGGGTATGTAGGGACTCCAACCCCTCTTCTGTCTTTCCCTCCTTGGCCATTGTAGGATGGGTTGCTTGGCTCCACCCGTGCTGTACTGCCTTGCTTCCTAAGGTGAAAAGCAAGGAGGAGACCTGAAAGCCGATCTTCTCCTGTTTGCATTTGGAACAAGATGGAGAACTCTCAGCTCTTCCTATATTGTGCCTGCCTGGATGTTGCCATGCTCCTGCCTTGATGATAACGGACTGAACCTCTGAACCTGTAGGCTAGCCCCACTTAAATGTTGTCCTTGTAGGAGTTGCCTTGGTAGGAGTTGTCTGTTCAAAGCAGGAAAACCCTAAGGCAGGTGTTCTCCAGAAAAATAGTGAGAGCCCATCCTTTCTTTCATTTTCATCCCAGGCTATGAATTGAATGGACTCCCCCAACATAGTCTCCTGCCCCAGTTTACTGCCACAGATCCAAAAGAAAGGGGGCTACTTGGCTGTAGACTGAACCCTTACAAAGCTGTGAGTCAAAAGAAACCTAGCCTCTTTTAAAATGGAGTGTCTAAAGTATTTTGTTAGTCATAGAGAGCCGACTGACACATACTGTTAGGCCGTGTCTCTCAAGAGCCTGATGCTGTTCTTTTTGCTCTCAAAAATGGTGTTTATTTTTATTATTTCATGTACATGGGTGTTATGCCTGCATGTATGTTTGTTCATGATGTACATGTAGTGCCCATGGAGCCCAGAAGTGGGTATCAGATTCCCTGGAACAAGAGTTACAGACAATTGTGAGCTGCCTTTTGGGAATCAAACCTGGATCCTCTGGATGAATAGGCAGTGCTCTTAACCACCAAGCCATCTCTCCAGCCCCTGAGCACAGTTTTAAGTTACTTGTTGTACCTTGACTCTGCCCAAAATATTAGTCTTGTTTTCATGGGGCACAGTTATTAAGCAATGTATGGGTTGCCTGCCCTCAGAGTCTGTGACCTATTCACCCACCTATATTTCAGCATCAGCAAATAAGGATAGGAAAAGAGAAATTCAGCCACAACAGCTATTGTGCTATTTGTTCGAAAAGATAACCCCTTGGTTAGGGAACCTTTGTTAAATAAGTAATAACTCCCATTCACATTGAAAAGAGTGAGAGGCACCATAGAAACACTAGAAAATACCCCCACTTTCTTCCTTCATTCTCTTCTTGGAATAAGAAGGCAGGGCTTGCTCAAGGAGAATGAAGTCACTGTGCTGAAAATTCCTTCAAGGAAGTGTAGGGAAGACAGATGGGAGTGACAAGCCATATGGCGACTGAAGGGCGGGAGAAGCGGTTGACCTTGACAAGAGAGTAAGCAGAATGTGTGAGAATAAGGTGAACCAATTACACAAAGTTGGTGGCAGTGAAGACTGGAATGTCCATCAACCCCTTG
>JADRCD010203539.1:0-32723 GCA_019843815.1 Montemys delectorum
TTTGCACTCTTGCAGAATGAAAACACCTGTAACTTTTTTTGTTTTTTAAGGTTCGTAGTACTTTCCTTCCTAGCTAGATAACTGCATTAGTAGTGCTGGCTACTGCAGCCAAGTGAGGTGGTGCACATTTAGACTCCCGGGACTCCATCCTAGAGATAGAAGGACAAGAATTTCAAGGGCATTCTCGGCCCTTAGAATAAGTTTAAGGCCATCCTGAGCTACATGAGACTCTGTCATACCCATACAAAAAAATGACTATCATCTAGCAAACACTGCTAGAGAAATATTAGTATCGCTAGAGAAATAGTAGAAGAGAAAAATAATTTTAAAATATTAACTTAAGGGGGGAAAAAAACTCTACAGCTAGACATAGAAAATAGTAAGAAATGTGTATGCCTATACTTTCCTCTATGCATGAATACACAGTTCCAAATTAACTTACAAATTTAATTCAATCCAATGAAAACCTCAATAAATATTTCATTAAAACATATTAGCTTAAAAGTCAGATCTATTGTAAGAAGCAGAGGATTTGGGGAGTTTGCTGTAAGATTTTGTTTTGTAGGAAGCTGTACCCGTGAAGCCTCACCCATGTGGCTGCCTAACCATGAAACATGAGCTGAACATAGACAACAATAGACATGTCAAAATAGATTCGGCTGAGTCTACATAGGGAACTACAGGCCACTAACAAAAACAAGGGGCTGGAGAAATAGTCTTCTCCAGAGAAGAGTACACCAAGTGGTTTTCCAATTAGTCATCCATGAAAACATATGTACAAGCAATATACAGACCGAGAACATTATATTAGGAAATATATAAGTACAAATTAACATGTATGTATGTATGTAAGAACAATAATGAAGACAGAGGTCATGAATTTAAAAGGCAGTAAGGAGGGAAAGAAATGGGGAAATGAATGTAATTATAATTTCAAAAAGAAAAGAAAAGAAAAAATAAAAATTGAAAAATATTGAGATACTTAAAGAACTTATTCTACAAATTAGCATTCGTATTGGTTGTTTCCTCAAATAAACTTGAATAGACTATTTGTTACATAAGCAGCAGTGACTTAGTCACAGTTCTATTGCCATGAAGAGACACCATGACCAAGGCAACTTTTATAAAAGAAAGCATTTAATTGGGAACTTGCTTATAGTTTCAGAGAGTTAGTCTGTTATCATCATGGTAGGGAGCATGGCAGCAGGCAGGGAGGTAGGCATGATGCTGGAGAAGTAGCTGAGAGCTACATCCCGATCCAGGGAAAGCAGGCAGAGAGCGTAACACAAGTGTGGGCTTTAGTAACCTCAAATCCCACCCTAGGCCACACACCTCTTCCGATGAGGACACACCCACTCCAACAAGCCCACTAATTCTTCCTAACAGCCCATGAACTGGGAACCAAGCATTCAAATACATGAGCCTCCAGGAGCCAATCTCATGCAGACCAGCACAAGCAGGGGTATCTGGGGCATCAACAGTGTCCAGATTCCATTGCTCTTGTTCTATTCCCAAGGGTGACCTATGAGACTGCTGTCCGGAGGCAAGAGGACTTTGGGCCTGGAGAATGAAGTCTGTATCTAAGAAACGTATCTGTTCATTGCTATTTTCTGTTCTTGGTTTCCTTACCATTTAGCGGGGCTAACAATATGACACAAGTATGGTTGAATTGACAGGGTGTGTATGAAGTGACATGCAGGAACTTCCAGTGATACACATAACAAATCATGCTTGAATGGTAGTTAGAGCTGCCTCTGAGGACCACAGCATTAGGAAGGAATTATGTGAGGTTTTAGTCTGTTACTTCTGAAAAATGGAGTTGAGAGTCATAATGTATATTAGCCGAGGCATGTTCGGTGGTAGCTTGGGATGCCACTCTGTTCCTTCAAAGTGGTAGTTAATTCTTTGTCTTTAAGATTCAGTGTCAAGGAAGGCGATAGCATGCTTAGCCATGATAACAATCAAATATAACCATAGAGATACCTAAAGATATTCGGAAGTTCATCTATAAAGGCAACAGCTCCCTTTATTGCCTTAATAGTTAGCTTTGTGCTAAAACAAATAAACCTAAAACAACAACAACAAAAGCAAACAAAAAACAACTCCCTATATCCACCATTAGGACACATTAGCATTCTTATACATTTGTTACCCTTTTTATATTCGTTTAAGCACAATGTGGTCAGGCTAATGTCTGGATAATTATATTTCTATTTTGCTATTAAGGAAAAACATATAGCCAACTCACCCTAAGCCCTGGGTAAGAAGGGGCCCCATCCCAAACCCCGTATATTAGAGGGCCTTTCCAGCCTTCCTCAAGCTGAACTTTTTCACCCTGGGCTAAGAAGGCGAGGAGAAAGAAATGCCTCCGAGGACAGCAAGATGGCTAGATATGTGAAACTGCTTGCTGTGTAAACCTGATTTCCTGAGTTCAATTCCTGGAACTCATTTAAAGGCAGAATGAGAGAACTCCTCAGAATTGTCCTATGACCTCTATATACTCACTGTATACATCACACACACACACACACACACACACACACACATACACACACACACAAACAAACAGACACACTCTCACATACATACACACACACTCTCTCTCTCTCTTACACACACACACACACACACACACACACACACATGCACACACACAGGCACACACCACATCTCCAGGGAGTTTTGGACTCTCTGCCAAGGTGAGTCCAGAATTTGAAGGCCTTTAACTAAGCATCTTCCAGGTTGTCTTCCATGGTCAGGCAAAGCTGCGGGCAAATGGAAGCCTAGGTGTGAGAAGTAACCTCAGAAAGTAGGTAGTGGGAGTAATGGCTGATAGACCTAGGCAGGATGGAGTCTCAACATAGGCACGCAAAAGGCTGGTCACAGTGCAGGGCAGAGAGCAGAGGAAAGGGTGCGCAGTGTGAGCCTGACCATGGTAAAAGGAGCAGGAAGACAATGGGATTGACCTGTGTAGTCTTATTTCCATTCTAGTCTTCCCCTAGGTCCTGCAATGTTACAGGTAGATAGAATTCCACTGTTGACGAATGTCTACTTTGTGTCCTCTCTCTCCCCTGTCACTTCCTTTTAGTCACTCACTATTCCCCAACACTTCTACAGCGAGCTTCGTGGACTGAGAAGAAAGGTTAAACTCCAAGATGCTGCTTGTGTTAGCAACTACCGACCCATTCCACTCTCAAGCATCCCTGATAAAATGTCTCCTAGGAATCACAACATCTTAAAATATGAAGAGAGTTCAGAGGCCATCTCTGAAGTGCATGAAAAATGAAACCAGGGAGATGCACAGATAGATGGAAAGACAAACCTTCGACTCACCTGGAATTTGATCTAACCTGCTGTACAATCTTATCAGCCTTCAAGGCATGCCATTATGAGCCAATGTGACTTATTACTCAGACGTGGTTTGTTCTAGGTCAAGGGGACTTCAGTTATGACTCTTTGGAGTCATGTTTGTAGTCCCTGCACAGCAGAGGAACCTGGGATCATTTACTAGTTTCCAAACTGGATGGATATTATAACTCTTAGTCAATTTCATATGACTCTGAAGAACTTCCCAAACTGTATTTCATTAGTCATATTTCTGAGTGCTGACGGTTACTACTCTCTTTCTGAACTATTGCCCAACCTACTTATTCCCTCTGCTCTGCTCTTGACTTATGATGGAACATACACTTTCCTAAGACATGTCAGGAGCCAATGAAAACTTCAAGGTCCTTGCCCCTGGTGTCAGTACTATGCCTATCTATATTCAGGACCTCAAGTCAGAAAGGCAATGTTCATGAATTTGAAGATGGGGATATCTGGAATAAAAGATAAGAATGTAACCTTAAAACCTTGGGATTTCTCCAAACACAGAAACAGCTTGAAGGAAAATAATTTGGGCAGCCAAAAAACCATCAACCTGTTTTCTTTTTTCAGGAGAAAATGAAAAAAAAAATAAATCCAGAAAAGACAAGAGACCTAAGAACACTATGTTAGTCCAGGTAATCATTCAGAGTAAAGGGATGCTCTGAGTCATTAGCATTGTTGAAAATATCGATGAGACAAAGGGAAAGCCAGAGGATGTCTACAAGAGAAACCAGCAGCAACATTGCTGGGGTCAGTGAGGGCCAGAGCAGCATAGAAGTCAGAAGCAGACTGGAGTAGTCGGAAGGGCCAGTGCTCTCTGTAGGTGCAGAAGCAAGAGGCGGTGATGAAGAGAAGACCAACATGTTGTATGCAGAGGAAAGAGTGAAGCAGCTCCAGGCTAA
The DNA here is from genome assembly GCA_019843815.1 of Montemys delectorum. Classification (NCBI taxonomy): domain Eukaryota; kingdom Metazoa; phylum Chordata; class Mammalia; order Rodentia; family Muridae; genus Montemys; species Montemys delectorum. The sequence continues at coordinate 4,269 of JADRCD010203539.1, forward strand.
CAGTGTGTACAGATCTATAGTCAGATCACAGACTAGTCCCCCAGTGTGCTCAAGGAAGACCCATTTATTGTTGGGGCCTAGAGCTGAGTTCTTACTCTTTTCCGTGATACACAAATGGATGATTTTCCCAGGCTACCAGTTCCTGCCACTTCCCTCTCATCTCCTTAAAAGTAATGTCCAAGAAACAGGTAAGATTTTATTTGGGGGACAGCATTTACCATAACCACAAGCAACAGAAGGCAGTGTTAGATTCTGCAATGTTGAACATAGCCTAGAGGAGGCTCTGACTGGGTGTGCTGACTTTCTTCTGTATGTAATCCTTTGGCCTACCTCCTACCTGGCCTCTGTCCTCCACACCTTGAGTGGATGTAGACCCAATGAAGTGCCTGATGCTTCTGGTTTAGGGTGGAGACAAGAGAAACATACATTTTGGAGTGCTTTAGGGGACTATGGGTATCTCTAGGAGGTTTTGTTCTGTGGCAGCAGTGGCCTCCTGGGAAGGCTCACAAGATGTAACAGAGCATCTTTGCCTATCAAGAAGGAGTGCAGGGACAAAGCTCACTGCATTGTGAATGCCTCACAAGGTAGAGGTATGACACAGAGTTGAAGATGGGAACTTTTCCGAAGTGGCCTTACAGAGTCAGCCAGTGCTTGTTTGCAAACAGGGCTTTGCTTGGTTGACAAGCTCTGCCATGGCACCTTCCGGTGAGATGGGTCAGAGCCTAGATGACATACAAATGATCTCAAATACACCCAGTTACTTGAAAAGCAAATTATATGTATAGCTATCATTTTGTTGATCCACTCCCTGTGATCCCTCTTACAACTTGTGCCTTCCTCTCTCTGAATCACACTTGAGAGCTGAGTAGGTCAAGGCCGACAATCTGCTGTGAATGACGTTAGAGCTCAGGAAGGACAGTGACCAGACACTGAAATCTCTTTGTAGATTCTGTGTCATAGAAAACAGTAGAACAACATGTCTTTGTGAACATACCCTGATTACTGTGTGGACTTCGATGTGAGTAGTCCTCGAAGGAGAAAAGAAAACGTACAACAGAACGCAGCATGCAGCATGCAGCTACTTGGGCCCCAACCCCAACCCCTTTGCCAGGACCCAGTGCTTTCGGAATGAACCAAACTTCTTTATTTAATTTTTGAAACATTGATCTTGCATGTCAGAGTGAGACCAGAGAGTTGGGGAGAATTTTGAATTTTACTAAATATTCATTTTTGTTTGATGAAATGCCCCTCTCAGCATCAGTGAGCGACTGACCAGTCAGGCACTGATTGACTTGGCTCTGCCAGCTTCACGCTTTGGTTAGGTGCTAACAGTTACAGATGGTTTCTGACTTGTGATTTGACTTAAAATTTTTTAATTCTACCATTGTACAAAAATTGGAACTTTGTGATATGTATTCCATAGCAAGTGTACTTTCAGTTCTGGTCTTCTAGAGTAGCGATATGCAGTAGGGTAATCCATTATGATGTAGGGCAGTGATGTAGTCAAACTGTTACAGGGGGAAGCAACAGATGGTCCTACTATGTGCTTGGCTAATACACCATGATGTTTAGTGGGTGAAGGGTATTAGATGCATTTTTTTTTTTTTTTACTTAGGGTATTTTCAACTTATGATGGGATTGTCAGGATGGAACCTATCGTAGTCAAGGGACATGCCTAAAGCCATCCAAAGTTTACACAGAATAATAATAGCACACTGACCATTCTGACACCTACAAATGTTATAAATTCATATATATTTAACTTATGGGAAATTGACATGTTATCACTATAGGTTTTACACACACACACACACACACACACACACACACACACACACACACAAAGTTAAAATGTATCAGAGCATTTGAAATATAATCAATTGTCTCCACCTTTGAGTCACAGGCTAACTTACTATTGAGGAGGCTTCTCTCCCATTTGTTCACCTGCTATTAGCAGAGAGATATGCTACTGAGTTCTGTATGTAAATGCAACATCTGACAACTGTCTTGAATTCACTGACTAGTCCTAACACTTTAATTGTTTGTATTTTTAGCATGTATGCCCATGTGATCTTCAAACAGAGATTTATTCCCTTTCTGTGTGTAAGTCCTTTATTTCTTTGTCTTGCCTTCTGGCTGGGACTTTGAACACTATGCTGAGTAGAAGCAGTAAAGTGGACATTCTGGCCAAGGTTTAGAGAAATCGAAAGGTGACAAGAACCTTTTGGGGAACACAGTCTCTTTAACAAAAGATGCCAGGGATATTGGATATGAAATGGATTGGCAATGAGATGAAGTGAAAGTTTACCTCTCGTTATATATAAATTTAACTTAAAATGGAAAAAAAAACTAATAAAAGACCCAAATTGTGAAATTATTAGATAAAACACTAGGAAACATGTTTCATGATCTTGGGCAAGCCAAGAATATTTTAAGATCTAACTCCCAAATACTCATACCCAAAGCAAAAGTTTGTTAATGAGATTATATCAATGTAATACATTTATACATGGTGAAGGGAATAAAAAAAGATGTGAGGAGAAAACCTTCAGAATGGGTGAAAATATGTGAGTTACATAACTGGCAAAGGGTTACTATCCAGAATAATAGTCTCTAAGAGCTTAGTACCAGAAAGTCTGTCAAGCCCCAGACAAAGTTCTTATAGATGTTTCTCAGCAGAAAACAGACAAGTGCCCAATAAGAACAGAAGAAAGGCTGAGCTTCACTCATCACCAGGGAAATGAATATCAAAATCAAAATCATGAGTCACCACAGACAAGTGAGAATGACTCTGAAGGGTCATGTATGTTAGTCATCATGTGGGACGAAGGGGACCCTTGAATGGTGTTAGAGGAACGATCCATTAGTATAACCATAATGGAAATTAGTATAGTAATTTTTCAAACAATGGAAAAGTAAAACAGCCATAGGATTTAGAAATACCAGCACTGGCTATTTTTCTGAAAGGATTGATGACAGTTTGTAGAAGGGGTACGTGCACAACCATGCTTACTATAGAACTTCTTTTTCTATTTATTTACATTTCAAGTGTTATCCCCTTTCCAGATTTTTCCTCTTCAAACCCCCATCCCCTCCTCTCCTTACCCTGCTTCTATGAGGGTGCTCCACCACCCATCTACTCACTCCCACCTCACTGCCCTAGCATTCCTCTACACTGTGAAGGGCATCAAACCTTCACAGGACCAAGGGCCTCCCCTCCCATTGATGCCAGATAAGGCCCCTTCAGCTCCTTCACTCCTTCCCCTAACTCCTCCATGGGGTCCTTGTGCTCAGTCTGATGGTTGGCTGAGAGCCTCTGCATCTGTATTGGTCAGGACCTGGCAGAACTTATAATAACGGAGGACTGGAATCAATCTAAGTGTCCAGCTGCAAGTGTATAGGAAGATAGAATATGTCTGCAACAAGGGGAGACTAGCTGTCTGTAAAAAGGATCAAATCCTTTCATCTGTAACAGTATAGATGGATCTGTAACATATTAAGTGAAAATACAAGCACAGGAAGACACACATCACATAATGTGGAATCAAAAGAGATCGTTTGCAGAAAGCAGAAAATAGAAAGCAGAAAGCATCAGGGCCAGAGAGTTGGCTCTGCCACTCAGAGCATTTGCTGCTCTCACAAAAGACCTAACATTGGTTCCCAGGACCCAACTTCCTGGAACTCCACCTCCAGGGAAATCTGACATCCTCTCTGGCTTCCTCAGTCAATTGCACTCATGTTCACAAACTTGTACACATACATGCACACTTGAATACACATATGTGCATACACATACACACAATTTAAAATAGGAAAAATTCCTTTAAAAAGTGGTTACAGAGACTAGTGAATATAGAGAGGATCAGAGAGAAGTTGGGCAGTGCGTACCAAGTTCTAACTAATGGAAGGGATACATTCTGATGCCCTTGTGCACCATACATTGATTATAGTTAATGTGTAACATACCTTAAAATAAACAAAGAGAATTTTGAGTGTTTTCAATAGGGTCATGATAAATTTGAGATAGAGGATATTTTGATTAGTGTGACTTTATTATTATAGAATGTGTACATGTATTGAAATATATTGTATCCCCTAAACATGCAACTATTTGAATAAAATTTGAAGACAGAGTAAGCTTTCCTATGGATAACAAGCACACTAGTGACTGCATTTCACTATTGAATTCTCACAATAGCTTATTACCATTCACTCCTTGAATTTACCTGTGAATCAATGATTCAGAATTAAGGTATTTTGATGAAAATATAGATTATATATTTTTTAAATTTCACTCTCAGATGTGCAATATTCCATGTGTGTTTTTTCCCCTAATTTTCTTAAGTCAAAGGTTAAGATGTTTTGATGGAGACTGTAAATGAAGTTATGCTGCGTATTGCTTCGTTTCCTCCTGCTGGCATGACCAAGCCATGAGAAGAAGCCTCAGTATTGTCCCCCTCTTGAAAACAAACTTTGTAAATGAGTCCAGCTGCTGTGTGCAGAGCCAACCTGGCAAGTCAGTGAGCACAGAAGGAATTTCAAAGACAGATCTAGTTTGAGAGATGATATTCTTCTGACAGGCAGTTTTTCTTTGAGGACACCCAACGTCTTCAAGCATGCCAGCCTTACACTGAACAATAATCTAGGCTAGGATGCTTTTATTCCAGCTTCTTCTTTTTCTTCAACAGGGTCAGATTTGTACAATGGTCTAATGGGACCGCAATCTGCCTTGTTTTCTTTTACTTTAGGGAAGCCTTAGGTATCTCATTCAATTGAATGCTCTGCTTTGGAGAAATACAACAATGAAATACATGGTTTAAGTGGAGTTGGAAGGACTTTACCTGTGAGTTATCTTGTTTGAACATGAAAGGCATAGTATTAGAAAGCACAAATAAAAAGTTCACCGTGTGCCATGAGGGTGGAGAGATGGCCCAGGGGTCGAGAGTGCTGTTGCAGAGGAACTTAATCAGACTCTCGGCACCCACGTCAGTTAGCTCACGGCCAACTGTAAATCCAGTTCAGGGTGATTTACACCTAGGCTTCCGGTCTCTACAGTCACTTGCTCACATGAGCACGTAGCCTCATGTACTTACAAGTAATTAGAGAAAATGTCTTAAAAATACAGGGGGGAGCCACCGAGTGGGCTCAGAAGGTAAGTACACTTGTCTCACATGTGTGACCCTGTAACTTTGATCTTGGGACTCCCTCAGTGGAGGGCAAGTACAGATTCCCCAAAGCTGTCCTCTAACCCCCCACTCTTGGACCGTGGTACCTATGCAATCCCCCACCCCCACTAATAAATGAGATGTAAAGGTAATTAAAACACAGTGGGAGTGTTTGAAAAATAAATATGAATTTTTGCTGTGTCTAAGTAGCTAATGACATGGTTGATATCAAAAATAAAATAACTGTAAATGTACAATGGATGAGGCAACTTTCTAGGAATTTTGAAGGAAGATGGTACATCCTAGTCAGAGCATGCTGGAATAACATTTGAGGAGTGTGCAAAAGCTGGCTGCATCCTAATATAAGGAGCCACTAGCAAAAGTACAGGTTATCATGTAACTGCAACTCCACACAATGGTGGGCGGGAAATGCTTTGCAGTGATTTCTTTAAATAAATGTTTTTGAAATTAAAATATAGTAACACTATTTTCTTCTTCCCTTTCCTCCCTCTAACCCTTTTCTTGTACTTTCCTTGCTCTTTCTCAAATTCATGGCCTATTTTTTTTAATTGTTTATATATATATATATATAGTTATATATAACTATATCCCTAAATATTTAAATATAACCTACTCTGTCCATAACCTACTCAGTCCATACAATGTTCTTTGTACATATATAATTCCAGGGCTGATCACTTGGTATTGGATAATCAGTTGGGTGGCTATACCCTGGGGAATATTTTCTCTCACTCTCAGTACTCTATAGTTGACTATAGCTCTTTGCCTAGGATCGAGGCCTCTTCAAGTTTCTCTCTTTCCATGTTAGCATGTCTACTGGTGTCACCCTTGTCAAGTCTTGTTCAGACAGCCATGTTGTTGAAACTTCATGGATTCAGCTTCCCTGACATTTCCAGGAGATATAGTCTGTCAGCAGACCTTTGGCTCTACTGACTCTTACAGTCTTTTCACCCATTTCCCACAATTTCCTGAGCCTTAGGTAAAGGAGTTCATCAGTTGGGACTGGACAACACAGGATTGTTTGTTCTCTGCATTTTGATTAGTTGTGGTTTCTTTAATGGCCTCTCTGTGTAGTAAAGAGATGTGTCTTTGGTGGTGATGGAGAGTGCCACTCATCTGCTGGGCTAAGAATAAATATTTATAATGTAATCAGAAATTATGCTTGTAGCAGTAGCAGGTTCTCCTCTAAGACCCATGACTTTACCAGCCCCAGATAGTTGGATAGGTTCCCAGTACAAGGCACAGTTTCCCTCTTGCTGAGAGAGGATCCTTAAATCCAATTAAAGAATAACCTGAGAACTGCAGATAGTATAGAGAGTTCATCAGGAGCATCATTTAATTTCCCTTTAATAGAATCTTAATATTAAAGCAGAGCATTTGTTGCTTAATTTATTGTGATACAGAAGGGTTACCCAAACTCCATACTTCAGATTCCTGGAGCTTTTTAATACCATCCAAGATATCTACCAGGAGACTGAGTCTTTGATACATTCCCTTGTCCTGTAAACTCAGGCTCCTCTTGGCTGTAACGGTTTCTGATGTCCTTTGCAGTTGTGACAACTCTTCCTTAGGTACTTTGTAGAATATTCCTAGGTATGTTTTGTCTGATATTCCTGTCACATAAGGTTCAGGCATGGAGAGCTATGTTTCAGGGGAAGGAAGACCACAAAGAACCACTCTCAACAGGTCATAGTTACAGTGGCTACTGTCAATTACCAGTGGTACTATTAGCCTTGATCTCCATGCTGCAGTAGGGTTGGCCAGATTTTCCCATGTAAAGTTACTGCTTTTATTTTCTTCTGTTTCTTCTACTGTACCCTACTGTACCAAGACAACGCATATAATATATATTTAAGACTAGGAAGTTAGGCTCTCTCTATTTGAGAATGGAGTGTTTTCCTAGAAGTTACTTGGAATTTGTGTGTCTAGGAAATCTTTCTTCTTTCCTATGTACCTATTAATTTTGTCATTTATTTAGATTAGCACAGCCACATATATATATATATATATATATGATTTATAAACTAATAAATCTTTATTGTGTTGTTCTAATCATCGCAGATGTAGCTTCTGAGAGTTCTTTCAATTGGCCTGTTGGCTTTGCCTTCTTGATGTCTCTACATCACTGTGACTTATAAGAAAACAATTTTACTATAGCTTTAGGTTTTTGGTACCATAAGATGCTCCAGACTTACTTTGTGTTTGTCCATTTCTAGTCCTTAGCCTTGTACCACTTATCTAAAAAACTCTAGTATTTTTTTTTAACTTAAATTCCAGTTATTGCCCTCCTCCCAGTCCCCTCGCCCATACTTTCTCATCCCATTTCTCCTCCCCCTTGCCTCTAAGATGATACTCCCCCCACCAGACCTTCCCCTTCTCTGGGGCCTCAAGTTTCTCAAGGGTTAGGTATATCTTGTCCCACTGAGGCCAGATCAGGCCATCCTCTGCTATATGTGCCAGGGGCCTCGGATCAGTTTTTGTATGCTGCCTGGTTGATGGCTCAGTCTCTGGGAGCTCCAAGGGGGTCCAGGTTAGTTGATATTGCTGGTCTTCCTATGGGGTCATCCTCTCCTTTAGCCCCTTCAGCCCTTTCCCTAATTCAACCATATGGGTCCCTGGCTTTAGTCCAATGGTTGGGGGGGCGGTAAGTATCTGCCTCTGTCTCAGTCAGCTGTTGGTAGGCTCTCTCGGAGGACAGCCAGCCAGGCTAGGCTAGACTGTGAGCATCAGTAATAACGATTTCTAACTTTCTGAGGAACCACCACATTCATTTCCAGAATGGTTGTACAAGTTTGTAATTCCACCAGCAGTGGAGGAGTGTTTCTCTTTCTCCACATTCTTGCCAACATGTGTTGTCACATGAGATTTTTATCTTACCCATTCTGATTAGTGTAAGGTGGAATCTCAGGGTCATTTTGATTTGCATTTCCCTAATAACTACAGACTTTAAGCATTTCTTTAAAAAACTTCTCAGCCATTTGGTATTCTTCTCTTGTGAATTCTCTGTCTCTAGCTCTGTACCCCATTTTTAATTGGGTTATTTGGTGTTTTGGAGGTTAACTTCTTGAATTCTTTATATATATTTTGGATATTATCTATCCACACAATGGACCTCACACATTAATAGTGGGAGACTTCAACATCCCCCTTTCACAAATCATGGAAATAGAAACTAAACAGAGACCCAGTGAACCTAACAGAATTATAAACCAAATGAATTTAACACATATATACAGAAATTTCACCCTAATACAAGAGAATATAAATTCTCAGCACCTCAAGGAACCTTCTTCAAAATTGACTATATAATTAGAAATGAAACATGACTCAACAGATACAAGAAGATTGGAATATTCCCATGCATTCTATCAGATCATCACGAACTAAGGCTGGACTTCAATAACAACAAAAACAACAGAAGGCCTGCATACTCATGGAAACTGAACTCTCTGCTCAGTGATAACATGGTCAGGGAAGAAATAAAGAAACCAAACACTATAGAATTCAGTTAAATGAAGACACAACATACCAAAACTTACGGGACAGAATGAAAGCAGTCTTAAGAGGAAAATTCATAGTGGTAAATGCCTTCCTAAAGATATTGGAGAGATCTCATACTATCACCTTAACAGAACACCTGAAAGCTCTAGAACAGAAAGAAGCAAACACACTCAAGAGGAATGGACAGCAGGAAATAGTAAAATTCAGGGCTGAAATCAACCACCTAGAAACAGAGAACATACAAAGTCAACAAAACCAAGAGCTAATTCTTTGAGAAAATCAACAAGAGATGAACACTTAGAAAACTAACTAAAGGGCACAGAGGTAGTATCCAAATTAACAGAACTGAAAGGGAGATATAACAACAGAAACTGAAAAAATTAAAAAAAAATCATCAGAACCTACTACAAAAGTCTATACTCAACAAAATTGGAAAAATCTAGATGAAATGAATGATTTTCTAGACAGATACCATGTACCAAAGTTAAATCAAGATCAGGTAAACTATAACCAGTCCTACAACCCCTAAGGAAATAGAAATATTCATTAAAAACCTCCCAACAAAAAAAAGCCCAGGGTCGGATGGTTTTAGTGCAGAATTCCACCAGACCTTTAAAGAAGAGCTAATACCAACACTCCTCAAACTATTTCACAACATAGAAACAGAAGGAGCATTATCTAATTCATTCTATGAAGCCACAGTTACATTGATAGCTAAACCCCCAAACATCCAACAAAGAAAGAGAACTTTATGCCAGTTTCACTCATGAATATTGATGTAAAAATAATAAAATTTTCACAAACCAAATCCAAGAACACATCAAAACCATCATTCACCACAATCAAGTAGGCTTCATCCCAGGGATGCAGGAATGGTTCAATAAAAGAAAATACATCAAAGTAATATAGTATATAAACAAAATCAAGGAAAAAAGTTATATGATCATCTTATTAGATACTGAAAAAGCCTTCAACAAGATACAACACCCCTTCATGTTAAAAGTCTTGGAGAGATCAGGAATTCATGGCATATATCTAAACATAATAAAAGCAATATTATAGCAAACCAATAACCAACATCAAGTTAAATGGAGAGAAACTAGAAACTATCCTACTAAAATCAGGAACAAGACAAGGTTGCCTACTCTCTTCCTAGCTATTCAATATAGTACTCGAAGTTCTAGCTAGAACAATTAGAGAACAAAAGAACAAGGGGATACAAATTGGAAAGGAAGAAATCAAAGTATAACTATTTGCAAATGATATTATAATATTCATAAGCGACCTCAAAATTCTACTAGAGAAGTCCTACAGCTGATAAACAACTTCAGAAAAGTGGTGGGATATAAAATTAACTCAAATAAATAAGTCACTTTCCTTTGTACAAATGATAAACATGCTGGGAAAGAAATTAGGGAAACCATACCCTTCACAATTACCACTAGTAGTGTTAAATATCTTGGTGTAACTCCTAGCAAGCAAGTGAAAGATCTATATGACAAAAACTTCAAATCCCTGAAGAAATAAACTAAAGAAGACCTCAGAAAATGGAAACATCTTCCAGGCTCATGTAGAATTAACATAGTGAAAATGACCATCTTACCAAAAGCAATCTACAGATTTAATGCAATCCCATCAAAATTCCAGCACAATCCTCAACTTCATATAGAAAAACAAAAATCCAGGGTAGCCAAAACAATTCTCAACAATAAAACATCTTCTGGGGGAATCACCATTCCTGACCTCAAGCTGTACTACAAAACAATAGTGATAAAGACCACATGGTACTGATACAGTGACAAACAGGTCGATCAATGGAATAGAATTGATAAAAAATTCAGAAATAAACTTACACACTTATGGACTCTTGATATTTGACAAAAAAGCCAAAAACATACAGTGGATAAAAGAAAGCATCTTCAATAAATGGTACTGGTATAACTGGTGGTCTGTATGTAGAAGAATGAAAATAGATCCATATTTATCACCTTGCACAAAGCTCAAGTTCAAGTGGATCAAGAACCTTAACATAAAACCAGATACACTGAATATAATAGAAGAGAAAGTGAGAGAGAAATCGAATTGTTTTGATTGGTATTAGAAACCAAGATCTGTGACACATTGAATTTTCCAAGTTATGGGCTGACTTCTTTGTAGCACATGGATATGACCATCAAAGGAGGGAGGCTGAGACTAATAGGAATTACTGGAACTATCCTGACAGATAGAAGGGTCCTTACAGATATTCAGAAGAGAGAGCTGAAGAGATGGCTCAGTGGTTATACAAACTACTTTTGCAGAGGAAACACCTCCCATTCCCACCATGCACATCAAGTGGCTCCTAACATACACATAAAACAATCTGATGACAAATTTATTGGAGAGGCTATAGAGCCAACTTAGGAGCTTTTGATGTAATCAAGACTTTTGCAGGGCCCTAGTGTGTTCCATCATAAGTTATAGTCTGTGCATGGGCTTTTTTTTTTGTTTTGTTTTGTTTTTTGTTTTTTCGAAACAGGGTTTCTCTGTATAGCCCTGGCTATCATGGAACTTACTCTGTAGACCAGGCTGGCCTCCAACTCAGATATCCGCCTGTCTCTGCCTCCCAAGTGCTGGGATTAAAGGGATGTGCCACCAGTGCCCAGCTTGTGCATGGGCTTTTTGTGAACGAGAATCGTCTGTCTAAACAACTGACCTCAAAAAAGTTATAAAGAAACCAAACCAGGGCTGTAGCTGGCATTGGTCCTGGGGATTTCTTGGCTCAGTCTTCAGCAGGAGCTGAGGTGATAGCAGTCATGTGAGTGCATGGACTATTGCTCAGGCTTATTTCAAGGCCCATGAGCTCCACTGTATTCCAGAACAATGGATCAACTTAACATATATGCTTTTGAGGATTAAGTGTGCCAAGGTATGTGAGTGGATTGTAACATTAACTGACAAATAAGATGGCTATATAAGGATTTAGTATTAAAATACCACTATCAACCATGACATAAAAGGTGTAATATTTTTTCTTTTAAAGAAATTTTAGTATCAAGTTAGCATTAAATTATAATATTTAAGTGCATGCATAAAATTTTGGGAAAATTTTTATGTGGATCAGGTGAGATGGCTTATGGGTAAGGGCACTTGCCTCTCAAGCCTGACTTTGATGCTAAGAACCCATGTAGATGTGGGAGGTATGACCTCACTTTACCAAGTGTCCTCTGATCTCCATACTTGCACAATGGCAAGTATGTACCCACAATAATAAAAATAAACAAAATGAAAATTTAAGGTTTCTAAATGAATCATTCCTTCAAGATGACAAGGAGTAAGAAATGAGTTTCTTGTCTTTCAAAGGGAAGGTTATATCAAGGATCATGAAATATTACTGTGATTAACAGTAAAATCCTAGGCTAGCATCATGGTATCCAAGAGATCATCAATAACAGTGAGCGAGTAGGAGAATACCAAGGAAGAAAACCAATATTTTCCACTCAGAAAACCAGGCTATTGGATGTTTGTATTTGGTGTGTATATTAGCGTGTTTAGTCTCAATGTCAAAGGATGGGGGTGCTTCATACTTCCCAAGGTTTAAGATCAGGGTACTGTTTGGGATGATTTTCTTGAGGCCTCTCTTGATTGCTTATGGTCAACTGATTTCTCATTGGGTCTTCCCAAAGTATCCCCCTCAATATATGTACGTGAGTATATGCACGTGAGTGTATTTATGTGTGTGTGTGTGTGTGTGTGTGTGTGTGTGTGTGTGTGTGTATTTATGTGGAGAGACTTTTCTTTTCTTATATGCTATACTAGCTAGTTTTACACGAGCATGACACAAGAGTCAACTGAGAGGAGGGAACTTCAATTGAGAAAATGCTGCCATAAGATTGGGGTGTAGGCAAGCCTGTAAAGGATTTCTTTAAATTAGAGATTGATGATGGAGGAAGGGCATACCCACTCCATTATGGGTGATCTTGCCCTGGGCTAGTTGTCCAGAGTTTTATAAGAAAGCAGACTGAAGTGGATGGGGGGGGGAACCTGATCTTGTATTGGCTAAGGGAAAAGGATTGAAGCCTTGAGGGCCAGAAGAAAGAATGGAAACAAGCAACCTCAGGAGGTACCCTCCTGAATGCACCAGAGATCTGAGAGGTGAGAGACTTTCAGGACTCAAAGGGAGGACCTTAGATGAAATGACCCACAGTAGGGAGAGGGAACTTATAGAGCCCACCTCCATCAGGAAGACAGGGCATCAAATGAGGGAGGGGGTTGCCATCCCACAGTCACAACTCTAACCCGTAATTGTTCCTGTCTGAGAGAATTACAGGGATGGAAATGGAGAGGAGCCTGAGGAAAAGAAGGTCCACCAACAGTACCAAAGTGAGATGCAGCTCAAGGGGAGATCACAAGGTCTGACACTATTACTGAGGCTGTGGAATGCTCACAAAAAGGGACCACACACTGGAAGACCCAAACAAGCACACGAAAAGGTCAGATGTAGGTATTTGTACCCAACCCAATGACAGAAGCAGATAACCCCCATAGTTGAATTAGGAAAGGCTGAAAGAAGCTGAGGAGAAGGGCGATCCTGTAGGAGGACCAGCAGTCTCAATTAATCTGAACCCCCAAGATCTTTCAAAAAACTGGACCACCAAACAGGCAGCATACACCAACTGATATGAGGCTCCCAACTCACATACAGTAGAGCACTGCTGGGTCTGTGTTCATTCAGAGATGATGTACCTAACCCTCAAGGGACTGGAGGCTCCAGGGAGTTTAGAAGTCAGGTAGGGTGGTGGGGGGGGGGACATCCATGTGGAGACAGGGGGTTGGGGAGGAGGTATGGGATGTGGAACAGTTGGAGGGTGGATGAGGGGGAGGATAAAATATGGAGTGTAAAAAATTAATAAAAAAGAGGTATGAAAAATTCTAAAGAGAGAGAGAGAGAGAGAGAGAGAGAGAGAGAGAGAGAGAGAGAGAGAGAGAGAGAGAGAGAGCAAGCAGACTGGGCAAACTCCAAGGAGCAATCCAGTAAGCAGTTCTCCTCTACGGCCTCTGTGTGAGCTTGCAGCTCTTGTCCATGGCCTCTGCACGAGCTCCTGCCTCCAGGTTCCTATGTTTGAGTTCTTGCCATTAACAACCTTTGATGATGCACTGTGATGCAGAAGTGGAAGCCAAATAAATTCTTTCTTCTCCAGCTTGTTTTCGGTCATAGTGTTTCCTCACAGCAATAGTAGCCCGTGCCGAGACATATGGATATCTGTTCTATTGAAAGAGAACCCCTCTTCCTTTGTGGATTAGAAGAAAGGGGTACAAGTGAAAAAAAATCCTAAAGGGCTGAGTAGTAAAAGAGAAGCATTCCAAACCTAGAACCTCAGGAAAAGGTTGACATGCTGGTCTCTGCACTGAGTGAAATGGTACAGCCTGATCCCCCTTCATGTGATCCTGTTGGGGATGTGTCTGCAGGAAGATTAATCAGGCATGCATTCAAACAAGACAGGCACCACTCACCAAAATTGTAAACTGGCCTGAAAAGAATTCATTTCATATTCTGTGGTTGGTCCTGATGTATTAGAGTTATATCAACATTCATTTCTTAATTTTTTAAAATTTTATTTAATCTTTTTTTTTTTTTTTTTTTACAATCCAGACTTTATTCCCCTCCTGGTCCACCCTCTGACTGTTCTACATCCTATACCTCCTTCTGTCCCATCCCCATCTTCACAAGCACCCCCCCCATACCCCTACTCCCTGGGCCTCTAGTCTCTTGAGGGTTAGGTGCATCTTCTCTGACTGAGTCCAGAGTCCTCTGTCAGCAGTCTTCTACTGTATGTGTGTTGGGGGCCTCATACCAGCTGGTGTATGCTGCCTGGTTGGTGGCCCAGTGTCTGAGAGATCTCAGGGTTCCAGTTAGTTAAGACTGCTGGTCCTCCTACAATGTCACCCTCTTCCTCAACTTCCTCCAGCTTTTCTCTAATTCAACCACAGGTAGGAGGTGGCGGGGGGGACCCTCCAGAATATACCAGAGGCCTGGGAGGTGAAAGACTCTCAGGACTCAAAGGGGGGAGCAACATTAATTTTTGAAAGAACATACTAATACATTTAGTAGACTTCCCAAAGGTTTGTGAACCCTTAAAGATTATTAGTTAATCTATATCCAGAGAATTACAAACATTTTAAAAGGCCACAAGGTGCTTTCCTCCACCTCTTTCTGAGGTTATGCAATAACTTTTAACCAAACATTTCTATAAATCCTTTCATTACCAATGGGTGGTTCAGCCAGACTAGAGGACACAGCTACCTAAATTTTATTTGGTGTATTTATAAATACTTATCAAATTACTCATTTAATAGGCAGGTTACATACTTTCCATGGAAAAGCTTAGGACATAGTAAAGACAAGAACTTTGGTAATAATGTCTTGGCCTCCATTGTCACACAGTGCGTTTGGGATAATAGCGTGCACCTAGAGAAATTACCGTGAAAGTCACTGCAGAGTTCACATTTCTTCATTACTTCCTGTGGACTAGACATTTTCAACCCAGACGTTTATTCAGGCTTCTCCTCAGAAATCTCTAGGATTTCAGTATAATCACCACAGGATTTGAACAGATGGTGTGGAAACACAGCGCAGGGAGAGCCTCTAGTTCTTCTAGTTCTTCAACACTGCACAGCAAGAAGCAGAGAAACCAGGATTCGAACCTGTTTAGTAGCAACTCCAAACTCCAATGCTTGGGGCTGTGTGGAAAGAAATGTAGAGTCTGGTGCAAACTAAGATGGATTTGGCTTAGAGTGAAAGATGTGAAGAGGTGATTCAGTGCAGAGGTGCTTGGGTCTAGAGCATGGACATGTTTACCAGACTCTAAGTGCACATGAGTAGGTGCAGAAAAGAGTGTCAAGACTGCAGGGAGGTATGAGATTGCAAGGTTGGTGACATGGTAGTGGATCACTGATTCATGTTAATAGGATGGGCTGAGGTCGGATTATGAGGAGTAGTAGGAACTAAACTAATGAATTTGAAAGTTACCACAGAGGAATTAACAAATTACATTTTGCATGGGTGAGTATATGAAGAAGGAATTCTTTAAAATCTTAATCTAATTGGAAAAACTGATTAAATATGAAGAGGAAGATGAAAGTGAACTGTACTGCATAGTTCTCAAATTCAGCTGTGTACAGAATCACTAGGGGATTTTTTTTTAAAGCCTAATGTCAGGGCCCTACTTCAGTTCCATTTAATCAGAATCTCTGAGGTTAAGACCAGGTATAAGATTTCTTTAGAGCTCCCCCAGGTGATTCTAACGTGCAGCCAGGGCTGGGAATCACTGAGTTAGATTATTGCAATCATGCAGCATATAATAAGTTTTTAAGCTAGGATGATAGCAGGGGAAATGACAGAATGAAGCAGGAGCCATGGAGGTAAAGAGGAAGTGACAGCCATACCATTCCTGGAGCAATTATTGCAGGTAGGGAGGCAAGAAGGAGAGACAAAGATGCTAAATAGTAAGAGAAGGAATGCTGGGTTAGCGAGGGCATCTGTCTTGGGTGTGCAAAGTTTCAAAGATCAGGAGATCTGGGGAGTTAGATGTCTGTAACCTGGATCAAAGGACGAAGGCTAGGCTGTGATATACAGACTGGGAATTATCTGCATATGAAATATAATATGTTTGAAATAAGAAAAGACAAAGCCTGTACACACAAAGAACAAAAGGGTGGGGCTTTGGGAGATGCTCATATTTAGTGACACTGAACATACATATGGAAGAGAAGAGGCACAGTCTACAGATTCAGAAAGAAGAGTTCAAGCAGACCAACCAGACATGCTATTGGAATGGGGGGTGTGCTGCAAATGAAGTGACTGAATATGGGAAACTCAACATGCTGACCAGGTATCCCACCTAGGCCAGTGACCTCAACATTCAATGACAGTACTTCTGTGGCTTCCTAGTTGGGGCTCTGGAGCCCATGATTTTTCTTGCTGACAATACAGTCTGATCTCTCTTCTGGATGAGAATAGAGCACACACTAAGTGCACACTCCTGCCTATTAAATGGGCTGGAGATTTCTAGAAAGTGTTACAAGGCCAAGACTGAGAAGACGTCAGGAAAGGTAAGCGTTTTAAGAGGTGGAAGTCACATAAAATTGGCACCAGCAAGCTGGTAAATGAAAAGCAGTGACATTGCAGTAACACTAAAGAAAAGATATTTCTCACATTAGACTTGAACCCTGGTCATTTTCAACCACATAAAATAGCTATATCTTGGCTTCTGTGTTGAACAATAGAAGCAGGATTCAACTACAGTGAGCTGGGAATAGTGGAGAGATGGTTATCCAAATGCATAAAGGTGTGTTGCAAAATCTACAGGCTTGTGGTAAGTTTGCACAAGATAGACTATCATTGAAGTCATTTTTATATTCTTAAAAAAGAAAAGAAAAACAGCTGTCAGCACGTATTTCTCAAGATGTTGAATAAGTGCTTTTTCGATGAGTTGACCTGTAGACCAGTAGAGCGACATAGGGAAGTATGTGTCTGACAAGATCTCTCAGGATGTTCTTGTGACCAACAGGGGGATATTGGATGATAAAACATTGGGTAGATTAACAACAGCTGAATAAGGCTTACAAGGAACACTTGGCTAGGCATAAAATACCTTGGTGCTGATTAGTAACTTTTACCCAGAGAATATGCTCTGTCTCTCAGTTCTAGATCCTCCTTCTCTAAAATGAGTCCCTCTCTATTATGTATCCAATGGCAGCTGCCATTTCTAGTGCACAAGGCTGAATAAGCATCATATATTGGAACAGGACTTACATTCTAGAAAGTGTCATTAGATTTCAGAGATGTATTCTATTGACTTCCGTGCTGAACAGCAAACCAAAAGTGCTACTGTCCTAATCCCTGTCATACATGAACTTGCCATGTCACACAGTAAAGGCACTGGGGCTGTAGGTGGAGATAAAGTTGGCAACCAGTTGACTTTAAAGAATGATATCCTTGAGTATCCAGGACCTGATGCAGTCACAAAGTTAAAGTTTTTTTGTTATTTGAGAATGAAGTATATTTATACAGTGAAATGTAATTATATTTACCCCTTATTCATACCCTATTTATCCCTTAACATGTTCCCTCCCAGCTTCATATCTTTATAAAACAATATAAGCTAAGTCCAGTTAATGCTGCCTACATGCTTGTGATATACATTTAGACAGACATCTTTCCTGCCCATGTGTGTGTGTGTGTGTGTGTGTGTGTGTGTGTGTGTATACATGTATCTTCCCAACACTAAATGTTACACATGCATTCAATTACATACACATTTACATTTTTACTAGTAATGAACCACAAAAAAGATTGTAGTTCTATAAAATTATAATGTAGCTTGTGACTTAAGGGAAAAAACATAATAATAAACTACATTGAAAACAAACAGAAGGAAAGATAACATATTTCAGAGGAGAAGTAACTAAAAGAGACTTAAAACAAAACATCACAAAATGAAGGACTGGATTTTTCAAGTGTATAAATTCACACATGCAATGTGTGCACAAACACACTCACAAGGAAAAAAAAAAGATAAACATAATAGACAAATACTTTGACTAGGAAAACTAGATTCAAATAAAATCAGAGACCAAAACAGAAAGACACTTTAACTGGCATTACAGAAGTACAAAAGACTATTATATACTGTTATGATTCAACATCAGCATACAGAAATGTATAACTTTTTGTACAACAATAATAAATTATCTGAAGAGGAAATCATCGTATGAAAATAAAACTTTTTCCTAATTCTAAAAGTTAAAAATGAAAACTTAGCTACAGCTTCACCAAAGAAGGAGAAAACCCACAATATCAAAAGTACAAAATATTTATGAAAGCAATTAAAAACAGGCTGGTGGTACTGGTCTGTAATCCTAGCTACTAAGAAAATTAAGGCAGAAGGACTGCAGATTCAGTGTCTATCAGCTTAGGTTATTTAGTTTTGCCTGGCCAACTTTGTGAGCCTCTGTCTAAAAATAAAGCTGGTCATACAACTCAGTGATGGAGTGCTCTTACATATGGGCAGTGAGACAGAAAACAGGTACACACGCATGTATGAGAGCACACAATATGCATATACAAACAAAACATTTCATGTCTGAGTATTTGATAAATTTACAGTGTGATCAATCCATACTACCCAAAGCAATCTATAGATTCATTCCAATTCCTATCAAAACACCAATTGAATCCTTTACAGAACTAGGAAACCACTGTAAAGTTAAAAAAAAAAAAGAATACTTGAGTAGCTAACAGAATCTTGAACAACAACAAAAACAAAAACAAATCAGATATCGAACCATCTGATATTAAAATACAGCACAATGAGCAGGGCAATGGTGGTGCATGCCTTTAGTTCCAGCACTTGGGAGGCACAGGCAGGTAGATTTCTGAGTTCAAGGCCAGCCTGGTCTATAGAGAGAGTGCCAGGACAGCCAAGGCTACACAGAGAAACCCTGTCTTGAAAAAAACCAAAAAAAAAAAAAAAAAAACCAGCATAATGTTACCATAACCATAATGACCAGCAGACAGAATGACTAGTAGAATACAAACAAACCACACTGATCTTTGGCAATGTTACCAAGACTGTACTATGGGGAAAGGCTAACTAATCTTTTCAACAAACTGCACTGTGGAATTTGGATACTCACATGCAGAAGAATAAAACCAGATCTCTTTTTCTCTTCCCATACGGAAACCAATTCAAAATAGATGAGTAAGTTTAAATATTTGCAATTATGAATCTACAAGAAAAGTTCATGGAAAATAAAAAGTCATCATGGTGTTGTAAGAAGCAAGGATTGGAGGCACAGCTGAAGGAGTTCACAACTCCATAGGAAGAACAATCTCAACCAAGCAGACCCCTCAGAGCTCCCAGGGACTAAACCACCAACCAAAGAGCACACATGGAGAGACCCATGGCACCAGCTGCATATGTAGCAGAGGATGGCCTTGTTGAACATCAATGGGAGGAGAGGCCCTTGGTCCTGTGAAGGCTTGATGCCCCAGTGTAGGGGAATGTCAAGGTGGTGTGGTGGGAGTGAATAAGTGTGTGGTAGAGCACCCTCATAGGAGCAGGGGTAGGGGGAGTAGGATAAAAGGGTTCCAGAGGGGAAACTGAGAAAGGGGATAATATTTGAAATGTAAATAAAGAAAATATCCAATAATAAAAAAAAGAAAAGTAGAAATATAATTATCCAGCCATTAACCTGGTCACATTGTCCTTAAAGAAATGTAAAAAGGGTAACAAATGTGTAAAACTCCTAAAGTTCCTAGTGGTGGATATATGGAGTTGGTTTTTGTTTGTTTTGGTTATTGTTATTGTTGTTTTGGGTTTGTTTGTTTTAGCACAAATCTAAGTTTCAAATGTGAATTCACCAAGCTGAAAGAATGTCTTTATAGCAATGGAATCAGGGTGAGGAGACAGTCTACAGAGTAGAAACAAATATTTGCAAACTACGCATAGGACAAGGAGCTAGACTCTGTGTGGAACTTAAAGGACTAAATAACAAAAATTCATAATAACAACCCACTTAAAACAAAAGACATAGCCATGGTTCCATTTCTCAAAAGAAGTCAGAGGAAAGGCTTGTGGGAAAAATACTCATACTAATTGTACTAATCAGACTTTATGTGGCTGCATAAAAATACATAAAACAATTTAAGGAGCAAAGATTTTTTTGTTTAGTTGTTTGGTTGTTTGGTTGATTGATTGATTGATTGATTGTAGCTTAGCACTTCAATGCTTTCAGTCCAGAGTCCTTGGCTCTGTTGATTCTAGGACTTTAGAGAGGAAAACATTAGGCAGTGGGAACGCTGAGGCACAGGCTTCTCTCCTTACTATGGACAGGACACAATCAGGGATGAAGGGACAGAAGGCCAGGTATAACGTTCAAAAGTACACCTGTGGATCTACTGAGACCAGTGAGGCCCTTCCTTCTCAACCTGCAAGTATTTTTGAAGAGGGAAGCTTCCTGCCCTTGATAGTCTTAAAATCAAAAGGACCACCTGTAAGAAATTGGAGACAAGAGTTTTCTTGACCAGATGTGTTGGATTAGGCAGGTTTAAAATTCATACCCAATTGCCTAAGTTTACAGGTTTAAAAAAGTAGATTTTAACCTGCCAAATAGTTAGATTTCCACATTCTGATTCGGATCATCTAAAAGCTTCAGTACCTGTAAGATAAGCCTTTTTCTCTCAATTTTATCATCTTAAAAATGTTTTCCTAACATTGACCATGGATGAGTTTGTCTTGCCAGAAGGAAGAGAAACATATGCACCGACGGTGGTAAATTTGGGGCTTGGAAATTGGAAGTTTCCCACTGTTCTTTTGACCAAATGTTTGGGGATTTTAATAGCGATTTTCCAGATCATGAAACTGATTCCTCTCAGAATTTCTTAAAGAACAAGTGTGCTAAAACAAACAAGCTAGGATTCTGCTGTCCAGTGTCAAGCTACTGTGAATAAAAAGGGTCAGATGGCCAGCACTGTATCTGGGGCAGCGGACACTGTGTTTGTTAAGTGGGCCCTGCTCAGGTTGCAGGCATATTTGGCTGTGCCCTTTCTTCAGTCTTTGTATCGTTATTTTAATCGTGTTTCATGCTAAAGTCACAAGTCTTGAATTTTATTTTATTTTGTTTATTATTTTTGTCATCTGGGATAATCTTATTTGACAAACAAGTATTATGAATGGGAACAGCTCTTTTAGGAGAACTTTAAATGATAATTCTTTGATTGATGGTAATAACTCTGTACAGATATGATTTGGAATTATTCTCAATGCCAGGTAGAAAGATCAGATAATATCAAGGTCTCAGAAATAGCACACTGAGAAATGTTTGGAGTTCTCTCTCTCTTTAAAAGGAAGCCTATGGACTCAGTGTGTCAGGCCTCTTTCCTTTCATTTCTTTTCTCCTGTTTTTTAGAGTGTAAGCACAAATCGACTTTATAATGAAAGCAGGAAGTGCCGGATGCATTGGGAAGCTGGTCTTCCAAATGTTGGAATCTAGAGATCTCCCCATACATTGTGACTTAATCCCATGAGACACAGAGCTGTGAACAAAGGTCCTCAATCTTGGTATGCAAATCTTCACAGCAAATCACAGGATTCCCTTACAACACACATTCCTCTTTGTCCCCAGTGGGGAAAGTAACTACATAATAATGAAAGTAACAGAGAAGACATCCAGAAAAAAAATAGCCAATCACAGGTCTTCAAAACAAACAAACAGCAGTTTCCATGCTGACATGATGCCTCATCAAAGTGTGAATAACAGGGGCCTCAAAGAGGTGCTCGAAAAAATTCAACAGTAAGTATGAATGTTAGTCAAACCCCTGAGCTGACTGGCTTCTAAGGAGAGAGGCTTACTTCAGGGTCACAGTGGAGGAGGTCCCCATTCATGATCAAGGTTCCTTTCCTTTTGAGGCTGTGACAAGGCACAGATCATGGATGGCAGAGCAGTAAGCCAAGAAGCTTACTCATGGATCTGATGGGAAGAAGAGAGGAAAAGAGTCCTGTTTCCCAGCATCCCCCAGAGACCTAAATTGTCCCACTAGGTCCTATGTGTTAAGACTTCCATTTTTCTGAAAGCAATCTACAGATTCAATGCAATCCCTGTCAAAATTCCAACTAAATTCTTCACAGACTTAGAAAGAGCAATTTGCAAATTCATCTGGAATAACAAAAAACCCAGAATAGTGAAAACTATTCTCAACAATAAAAAACCTCTGGTGGAATCACCATCCCAGAACTTAAGCTGTACTACAGAGCAATTGTGATAAAAACTGCATAGTATTGGTACAGTGACAGGTAGGTAGATCAATGGAATAGAATTGAAGACCCAGAAATGAATCCACACACCTATGGTCACTTGATCTTTGACAAAGGAGCTAAAACCATCCAAGGGAAAAAAGACAGCATTTTCAACAAATGGTGCTGGCTCAACTGTCAGTTAGCATGTAGAAGAATGCAAATTGATCCATTCTTATCTCCTTGTACAAAGCTCAAGTTCAAGTGGATCAAGGACCTCCACATAAAAGCAAATACACTGAAACTTATAGAAAAGAAAATGGGGAAGAGCCTGAAGCACATGGGCACAGGGAAAATTTCATGAACAGAACACCCAAAGCTTATGCTCTAAGATCAAGAATTGACAAATGGAACCTCATAAAAATTGCAAAGCTTCTGTAAGGTAAAAGACACTGTCAATAGGACAAAATGTCAACCAACAAATTGGGGAAAGATCTTTACCAATCCTATATCTGATAGAGGGCTAATATCCAGTATATGCAAAGAACTGAAGAAGTTAGACTCCAGAGAACCAAATAACCCTATTAAAAATGGGGTACATAGCTAAACAAAGAATTCTCAACTGACAAATACCGAATGGCTGAGAAACACCTAAAGAAATGTTCAACATCCTTAGTCATCAGGGAAATGCAAATCAAAACAACCCTGAGATTCCACCTTATACCAGTCAGAATGGCTAGGATAAAAAACTCAGGTGACAGCAGATGCTGGAGAGGTTGTGGAGAAAGAGAAACATTCCTTCATTGTTGGTGGGACTGTAAGCTGGTACAACCACTCTGGAAATCAGTGTGGCGATTCCTTCGGAAATTGGACATAGTTCTACCAGAGGACCCAGCTATACTACTCCTGGGCATATACCCAGAAGATGCTCCAACATGTAATAAGGACACATGCTCCACCATGTTCATAGCAGCCTTATTTATAATAGCCAGAAACTGGAAACAACCCAGATGTCCCTCAACAGAGGAATGGATACAGAAACTGTGGTACATCTACACAATGGAGTACTACTCAGCTATTAAAAACAATGAATTTATGAAATTCTTAGACAAATGGATGGATCTGGAGAGTATCATCCTGAGTGAGGTAACCCAATCACAAAAGAACACACATGGTATGCACTCTCTGATAAGTGGATATTAGCCCAGAAGATCGGAATGCACAAAGTACAGTCCACAAACCACAAGAAACTCAAGAAGGAAGACCAAAGTGTGGATACTTCATTCCTTCTTAAAAGGGGGAACAAAATACCCATGGAAGGAGTTGCAGAGACTAACTATGGAGCAGAGACTGAAGGAAGGCCAATCTAGAGACTATTCTACCTGGGAATCCTTCCCATATTCAATCATCAAATCTAGATAGTATTGTGGATGCCAGCAAGTGCTGGTTGACAAGAGCCTGATATAGCTCTCTCCTGAGAGGCTCTGACAGTACCCAACTAATACAGAAGTAGAGGCTCACAGCCATCCATTGGACTGAGTACAGAGTCCCCAATGAAGGAGCTAGAGAAAGGACCCAAGGAGCTGAAAGATTTACAGCCCCTTAGGAGGAACAACAATATGAACTAACTAGGACCCCTCAGAGCTTCCAGGGACTAAACCACCAACAAAAGAGTACACGTGGTGGGACTCATGGCTCCAGCTGCATATGTAGCAGAGGATGGCCAAGTCAGTCATCAATGGGAGGAGAGGCTCTTGGCCCTGTGAAGGTTCTATGCCCCAGTGTAGGGGAATGCCAGGGCCAGGAAGAGGGAGAGGGTGGATTGGTGAGCAGGGGAAGAGGGGAGGGAACAGGGTTTTGTTGTTGTTGATGATGTTGTTGTTGTTTTGTTTTGTTTTGTTTTTGCTCTTTTTTTCCCCTTTTTTCGGAGGGGAAACTGGGAAAGGAGATATCATATGACATGTAAAAAAAGAAAACATCTAATTTAAAAAAAAAAAAGACTTCAATTTTTCCCCACCAGTGCTAGGGTGGAGTAGGTGTCATGAGCACATTGGTGTTCTGACCCAAAGTACAGCACTATGGAAGTCTAGTGCATGCTTAGTAAATGTGGTTCCCCTTTCCTTTTCTATCACTCCAAGGTTGTAGAAAGTCTTATGTGGGAGGATTAAACGGGTCTTGATGTTAGAGGGCAACGAGGCTCTGGCTGCTTGTCTGCAGAAGGCAGGAGGGAAAAGAAGTCTCCTCCAGAAGTTGAAGGAAAGGACTGCCAACAGGGGCTCTGGGGGCTGCATTGCTCTCCACCCACTTTACAGTTTGAATGTTTTAGTATATAACCACCAGTGCTTGCTTTAAACAAACCAGCTAAAACACTGCCTGCCTGATTAAAAACAGGACTATCACAAATAGTATAACAGAACACAAAGCCCCTATCAGCTACTTAGGCTGAGTTAAAAAAAAAAAACCTCAAAACATTTGTTTTCCCAGAGAAAATATAACTGGATTGATGTTTTGTGAATTTTCCTCTCATAAGTAAGGACACAATTTATATCATCTACATGGTGGTGCAAGGGGGAAAGAGGGAGTCCTAGTGTAACTGCCTTTGTTGGGAGACTCAAAGCTCGTGTTTCTCCTCTGTACCGTAGACTGAAACAGGGCCTTGCACATGCCAGGCTGATCCTAGGCAACTGAGCTACATTCCTGGCCATCTCACAACTAATTTTGAGGCAGGGTCTCACTAGATGGTTCAGGCTGGCCCTGAACCCACACTCCTGCTTCGACCTCCCGTGAAGCTGTGATTGTGGCTTCATCAGCATACCAGGATCCCGTCTGAAATACTTTATCTTGCTATGTCTGTACATGCCCTCCCATTTCCTAGTTCTCTTTCCTCCTAGAAGTATTACTAATTTCTTCTTTAATTCTCATTTTACAATTTATTCTTGGCAAATGGCTTGCCTTTATCCCCCTTCTTTTCGTTGAAAACCTTTAAATTATTTTTTTGTTTGTTTGTTTGTTTTTGTTTTTTTCTGTATGGTTGTTTTGCTTGCATGTATTGTCTGTATACCATACATGGTCTGCTGCCTTCAGAGGCCAGAAGAGGGTATCTGATCACCAGGGACTGGAATTGCAGACAACTCTGAGGCCCCATGCAGGTACAGGGAACCCAACCAGGGCCTCTAGAACA
The DNA here is from genome assembly GCA_019843815.1 of Montemys delectorum. Taxonomy (NCBI): domain Eukaryota; kingdom Metazoa; phylum Chordata; class Mammalia; order Rodentia; family Muridae; genus Montemys; species Montemys delectorum. The sequence goes on from JADRCD010203539.1 coordinate 29,912, forward strand.
ACAGACCACTGAGCCACCTCTTCAGCTCCTCCTTTGAAACTTTTGGCAATGGTGTGTGTGTGTGTGTGTGTGTGTGTGTGTGTGTGTGTGTGCGCACGCGTGCGCATATATATTATTTCTAAGAACCATTTGTTAATCTGTGGCTTTTCTATTTTTTCCATTATTTTTAGTTTATGGTTTATGGATGTAGTATTTCCTCAAATCTTTCTAGGAAAATATTTTTAAGTTCTATTTTGTTACTACACTATCTCTGATTCTCCTCTGTCTATTTTTATAATTTGCTTATAATATTTGTTTGCTTTTTTAAAACAAAATTGTTCATTTGTTTAATTTTCTCTTGTCATTCATACTGGAAGATTTTTAAAATTAATATTGAAACCTTTGGAGACTTTCATACATGATTACAATGCGTTTTCATCATATCCCTTCCCTCTTCCCCTTGCAGCAGCTCCTGCACTCTCTCTCAAATTCAACTCTTCTTCCTCTATAATTATATGGGTCCAGTTAGTGTTGCTGTATGGGCTTGGGTGCAGGTCTGACCATTTGGACAGGAGTAACTAATTAGGGAGCTTGTCCTACTCGTTCCACAGCCATCGACTTCTTCTAGTTCTTCCACTAGGGATGGGACCTTGTGAGTCCTTTTCCAACCAGGCTAGAATATTGACGGGTGTGGTCTCTGCAGGTCTCATACAGACAACCCTAGCTGTAGAGCTTTGAGTATCCCTGTGATGGCCCGATGACACCCTGTCACGGCAACCTTCTGACTCTTACTCTTTTCTGTTCCTTCCTTCAGAATGTTTCCTGGTCCTTGGGTGTAGGGGTTGTGTTAAAGATGTCCCTTTTTGGGTCCACATGACCACTTGTGCATCACACTTTGGCAAGCTGGGGTTCACCATGATAACCTCTTGCGCTGCAAAAAGGAGGTTCTTAGACAAATGGTGAGAACTTTTTATCTATAGGTATAAGGATAAGTTTCTATAAGGCTACATCAACTTAGCAAAGTGGTGTTAGTTGGATCTCCTCTAGGGTCTATGAGATTGCCAGCACTGTCTCCTGGCTAGGATTATAGTACTAAGTATGAGTTCGCTTCTATTTGATGAGCTATAAGTCCAATCAGACTCCAGTTGGTTACCCCCAAGACATTAATGCCTCGTCACACTATTAGGCATATCTTGCCAGGCTGGTAGTTAACTATGATTTATCGGATTTATAGCATGGTAAGACTACTGATAACCTTTTCCCCTGAAGCCTTGCTTAGAATCTTCTGACATGACAAGAAATAGCCATCACTGGGAGACTTTCGGATCAGTACCAGCTTGACATCTCCAAGTTCTATGAATAAATGTGTGGTGTCATCTATACTGGAAGCTTTGATGAGGCATCTAGGAGACCTTGGTTGTCAGTCTATATTATGAGTACAGAAATGCTGACAGCTAGCTCTTTAGCTGTGCGAGTGAGGTTTCTTGACTTACAGTCCTTGCCACTGTTTTCCAATGAGGTGTTAACCCCCTATTTTGAGGTGGTGGGGTGGATCTGCAGAATCTAAATCGTCTCTAATTTGTATTGTGTCAACTATGCCGCTTTTTCTAATTCTTTACTAGATAGGGTCCAAGTCTATTCCATTTCTTCCAGAGGAGGTATGCTAGGGTCTTTTTGTTATGATGCTGTTCAGAGATAGACTCTCAGTTAATTTTACGCTTTGTCTATGGAAAGGAGAAGGAGTTGATTGCTCCTCAGGCCCTTAGGTGAAGCATTCTATTTAGGCCTACTTGGTCATTTCTCATTCCCTACCCAACCTCCTACAGCTGGGTCTGGAGCCCTAGGGAGATTGTTCTGTGAGGAAATATTTATCTCTGTGGTTTTTTCCCTTATAAAACTACTGGTTTTTTCTCTGTTTCTTTCAGTTGGGGCCATTTCCTGTCTGTTATCTATTTTTGAGAAAATCATTAAAATAAGTTGTCTGTTGATGGCCCCTTATTCCTTCTATCATATGTGTTTAACTGACTACAGTCATCATTCTATTTTCTGGATGATGCTGGGAGAGAGGGGATGTGAATGAGTCACAAGAATAAGCCATCACGAAACGGAAGTTACAGAGACCAAAGAAAAATCCCCTAACTGCTCTTATTACCCAACACTGCGGTAATTTTAGGATAGCCTGAAGAACTGAATATGAAAAATCATCTCTCTTGTTAATACCGCTCTGACTCAACGCCTTTCTTCCTGAGGCTGCACCTATGTTATCATGCGTCTTCTGCCTCCTCTCATCATCTACCCACTACCAGGCACACCCGGAGAACAACGATTTTCATCTGATTGGACCTTTTTTCTCAAGAATATTTTCCCCTGTGACAGTATAGGAGACAGGAAAACATAGGCATTCCCAGCCTGAATCCAAACCTCAAGTGCGATGGGTGTAAAGTAGGCTTCTGGTCACTGTTTCAATGGACATCACTGCATCAACAATAAAACTATGACTTTCTTTGCAGCAGTGAAATGCTAAAGTGGGGATTTTTCACTTATGAAGCATAAGGCCCAATGGGCATAATAGACAGGGCATGGGAAAACAGAAAACGAGGGATGGCCTTTCATAAGCTTAGGTGCTTTTCCTTTATCCAAAACATTAAGTAATGGACACTGCTTTTAATAAAGACACAACTGAGCAAAGCCGTTGTTTATGTTTCTTGAATAAAACCTCATAAGAATGCTAACTCAAGCCACTGAAATGACTTTTGAATTTAACTCAAAGTCACGGAGATATATATCCACTTTGGTTGTCTTCTCCACCCATCATAAATATGAGGAGTGAAGG
>JADRCD010203543.1:2964-15206 GCA_019843815.1 Montemys delectorum
TTTCTTTTCTTTTCTTTTCTTTTCTTTTCTTTTCTTTTCTTTTCTTTTCTTTTGGCTACTTTATCGGGTTCTTATACCTACCACCTTTCCAACCCTTATTCTACCCCAATTTCTTCCAACCTCCCAATTCTAGGAGCCACTGTCAGATTTAGTACTCTCTGCTTTGATTGGCTTTCGGATGAAGCCATCTGGGTCCCACGGTGGCCTCAATCAAAAGAGAGGCTTAGAGCCCTCACACAGCTGGTAGAAGAACAACTGCTGCTACAACATCTCCGCCCCTCCCGAAGTCCACGGAATATCCTTGTCTCTGCTATAAAAGAGTTCAGGGGGATAGAGATTATTACAATATCTGAGGGCAATTAACAAAACCATTCAAATCTGGGGTTCCACACAAAGAGGGCTACTCCACATCTCAGCCATTCCTGCCAGTGTTCCCCTGTTAGCAATAGACATAAAAGACTGTTTTTTTATCCATCCCTCTCCACCTCCAAGATTGTGAATGCTTTGAATTCTCAGTACCCCCCATTAGCAACTCTGGTTCAGTCTCACAATATAAAATCAACTGTTCTACAGGGAATGGCTAACAGCCCAACCATTTGCCAGGAGGCAGTAGCCACTGCATTAAAACCTTATTTAGACAAAGGACTCAATATCTACCATTATATGGATGACATATTAGTGTGGGAAGACTCCTCCCTCTCCCCCTCCCAACTTAAGGACCAGCTAATACCTTCCCTATCTGCCCTAGGATTCAAAATAGCCCTTCACAAAATCCAACTTATTCTGACCATTTTATTTTTAGGAACAGAGATCTCCCTTACCTCACTACATCCCCTCAAACCTACCACTTCTTTCCCTCAAAAATTAACTCTTGCCTCCCTCCAGAGCTTTCTGGGCAACCTCAGTTGGCTTCAGCCCTGGCTCCCCCTTCCTACAAGCGCCCTTCAACCCCTCTTTAACTTTCTGAAAGGAGACAAAAGTCCGTCCTTCCCGAAAACACTGTCCTTGGAGGTAGTCCAAGCTCTAAACTCTGTCAATACAACCCTAGAAGATCTGGCTCTTGCTAGGTATGACCCAGCAAAACCTGTACAGATCCTCATCTTTAACTCCTCCCCTACACTTGTGGGAGCCCTTCACCAACCTCAGGGGGTGCTGAAATGGCTCCACACTCTGATGGGTGATACACCCCAAATTTTAAATGAGGTAGATGCACTCACTAGCATGATTAAAACTGGTAGGGATAGAGCCCCACAAACCCTAGGGAAGGAACTTGACATTCTTGTCACCCCCTTCTCCCTCTCTGACATTCAGTGGCTAATCAAAAACCACTCCTGCTTTGCTACAGCTTAATAGGATTCTCAGGACAAATTGGCAACCATTATCCTGATGAAAAATGGGCCTCTGCCTTCCCTCTGTTGCAATGGCTGCCCCCTAAACTATTCTCAAAGGAGCCCATAGCGGGAGCCCCCTTAATATTTACTGATGGGAGAAAGAGGGGAGCTGCAGCAATAATATACTACTTCCCTGAGGATGAACCCCCTATCACCCAATTCAAAGAGCTATCTAATCACTCCCCTCAATATAAACAATTATATGTCATTTATCAAACTCTAAAACAAGTCAAGGACCCCCCCCCCCTTAACCTCTTTTCAGACAGTTTATATGCTGGCAATTTGCTCCCCTGGTTGTCAAGATCCTTCATCAAACTAGACACCAACCCACTTTCCCCTCTACTCATGCAGGTCTCCACCCTCCTACAGGAAAGAGGCTTCCCCCATCTACATCCAGCATGTTTGATCTCATAGTCCCTTGCCAGGTCCTATATCCAAGAGAAATGCACTCGCTGACCAAACCACCTCAACAGGGACATTCAGGGCCTGCACTGAACAAGCAGATGAATTTTATTCATGTGCACACACAAATATAAAGGGGCTTCGTGCCCACTTCCCCACATCCCTGTTGCTTAACTCCAAAGAATAATAAAGACATGCTCCTCTTGTGTATCCCTTATTACCACCCCAGCTTTAAAAATGATGGGATCAGGTGGAGCCTCCCGCCCTACCCTCCAGGATGAACATCTGCAATGCCCGGCCCAACGACCTGATGAACATGCAGCACTGCAACTTGCTCTGCCTGCCGAAGAACTACCAGATGAAGTACTACTTCTACCATGGCCTGTCGTGGCCCCAGCTCTCCTACATCGCCAAGGGCGAGGACGGCAAGATAGTGGGCTATGTCCTGGCCAAGATGGAGGAGGACCCCGATGATGTCCCCCACGGCACATCACCTCGCTGGCTGTGAAGCGCTCTCACTGGCGCCTTGGCCTGGCCCAGAAGCTGATGGACCAGGCTTCACGGGTGAAGAACTTCGGCGCCAAGTATGTGTCCCGGCACGTCAGGAAGAGCAACAGGGCGGCCCTGCACCTGTATTCTAACACCCTCAACTTCCAAGTTAGTGAGGTGGAACCCAAGTACTATGCCAATGGGGAAGATGCTTACGCCATGAAGCAGGATCTCTCTCAGATGGCAGATGGGCTGAGGAGGCAACTGGTGCTGAAGAATAGCAGATATGTGGTTCTGAGCTCCGAGGAAAACCAGGAAGCCCAGGGCAGCACACTTCCTGAGGCTGAGAAGGCCTGTCAGCCCGAGAGCCCCACAGGCAAAAGCAGTGGCAGCAGCGACAGCACTACGTCCAGGACAGCTCAAAGGACTTGCATTCCACCTCCTAGAGCATTGCCTGAGCATCGCTGGTCTTCATGTCTCAGACACATCTATTATGTGAACCCTTGCATAAATGGTGTGCTCTGCAGTATCTTCTAAGCTGCTCTGGGATTATCTCCCAGTGACTCGAGTGGCTTTTTGTCTTCAACTCTCCAGAACCTTCCACATAAAGCTACTGTGATCATGAAGGAGGAACACCTCAATGCAAAAACCAGTGAAGCTTGAGGCCTGCCATGACAGAACATCCCTGGCGTTCTCTCACTGTGCTGCCGCTGGACTGTTTGTCGCGGTCCTGTGTTGGTTTGTAGCTACGTTGCACAGTTGTCTCTTAGAAATGACAAGTAGGAAGCAGGGACAACTCTGGAGGTATCAGCTTTTGGGTTTTGCCATTATTTATCTGAGTTTGCATCACTAAGGGGGTAGTTAAGACCATCAAGTAAGACCTCATGCCCCTTTCCTCTTCTAGTGCAATTTACCTGTTTCCTCTTGCTTTCTGTGGAACTCCATGTGTCCTATCCTCCACATTCAAGTGGCATTCTCCCATTTTCAGTGGGAGTATGTGATAAAGAAGGGCTCTACTACACCATACAAGCAGAATGTATAAACTTTAAGAAAAGAGCGAGCAGTCATTAAATTGGATGCTCATCTGCTTGCGCATGTCAGTTGCTTTTTGCCTTTGTGTTTGCTTTTGTCTGTAATGATGTCATTTGCCATTCATTGAGGGTCTCAGTGTTCATATGCAGTGCTGTGGCATTTACTACCGTGTAACCCTGTGAGGTGGGCATTATTATCTCTGTTTTACAGATAAGAAATCGGAAGTGGTACAGTAAATGACTACTTGGGATCTCAACTCAACCCTGCAGGAAATCAAAGCCAAAGTTTCTTCTTTGCTCCTCAAAACGAAATTTATTTGCAAAACAATGTTAAAGTGTCAAATGGCAAAAAGGAGACTGCTGTTTAAAAATGTTCACTATTGACTTAATATATGACAAGCATGTGTCAATTGTAAATATTTATGTAACCTTCAATTGTAATCCCTGTTGAGTGTCTCAGTAAAAGTAAGTGAAGGCAAAGGGCTTTGACTTCCCCAGAAAAGTCACTGATAGATGGACTTAGAACAGAGTAATGTTTTCATGTTCTCTGAACATTAATTATCAAAACGTCCAACATGTTCATGTTTACATTTTTATGAAAACTGGAGTATATGAATTTACATCTAAGCTCTGACAGTAAGCAGCTGATGATGAGAGATGAGTCTGTTCTGTAATCCATCATCAGCCCTGCTAAGTACTTCTTACAACTCAGCCCCAGTGTGTGGAGAATGCCTAAGGGTAGAGGCTTGCCTGAGGGAGACATAGAACTTCCCTTTTTCTCCATAGAAGGATTTGCCATTTTGTGTGTCAGCCTAGACCTCAGTCTTTCCATTTTCCTTTTTTTTTCTTTTTAATTTTCTCCCTTACCTCTGAGATGGTTTTATTCTTTACCCTCAAGCATATGATTATCTCTTCATTTTTAAATATTACAGCTTTCTAACATCTGTCTCTAGGGCAGCATAATCTTACTGATAAAATATTCCGTGTTTTCCTTGAGCCTTTGTCAATATATCTTCATGGTAACAGCTCAGCAGATGGAGAAACAGAAGGAGTAGCCTCAGCTTACCTGAGTGATTTCTCTAGCACAGCACCAGTCTCTAGTAACCTGATGTTAATCATCGAAAGGCTTCCAGGCATTTGCAGTGTCCCTGAATAAAGCCATCTGTGCTTTGCTTTGTTACCAGGAGACATCAGAAATCCAGCAGTGCAGCAGCCTATCTGGTTTGGGTTAGGGTTAGATAATAGAAGTAAACAGTGTTCCAACATTGTTTAGGGCACAAATTAGCAAGTTCCCAGGCAGTTCCAGGGTGTGCTGCCGATGGAACAGAAGCAGCCATCTTTCCCATTCCTGGGAGCCTCTGACACTGCTTTCATAACAACACTGTTCTTTTCACACAGAAAATTATGATTCTTTTCTCTAAACAGACTGCTTGCTTTTTACTTAAGCCTGGTCCTAGAGAAACCAGAGCAAGGACGTAGAATAGCTCATGGTATGAGGATAGTGTGGACTGTAGAGTGACTCACACCCTTCTGAATGCATGGCTTTACAGAAACTGGAGTGATCCTGTTTTGTCAGCAAATTGTTCAAAGCTCTTAGTCACCAGGACATAAGTGTTGTGTGTTGTGTCATCAACTCATGCATGAAGCCTGTAAGTTACATAGCTAGAAATCTGTTCTTCCCTTGGAGATAAAAGCAATAACAAAGATATGATATGAAATGAAATAATGGAATATGGGGGAGAGAGACACACACACAGAGTAAGGCCAGAAATTGAGCCAAAGCTGGTGAGCTTTAAAAGGATCAAGAAATAAAGGACTTTTTCTCATTAGTTATATGGAATGCTGATACTGACTAGGAATGGTCATAAAGGTCAACTTGTAACCAGTCTAAGACACTTGGTAGATTACTTTGAATTATACCCTAAGTAATTCAGAATCTCATTCACTCACAGAAATGCTGTTTGTGACACTGTCAAGAGGTTGATGACCAAGACATTTCAATAGAAAGTTTCAGACATATAAAAAAGAAAAAAAAAATGATGGGATCAATCCCCAAGACCTTAAGTCCAATGCCTTATGGCAAACTGATGTCACTCATATTCCCCAATTCGGTAGACCTCCACGGGACCCTACCCATGAGGAAAGCACAGGACATTACTCATTTTGACCTACCCCCCACTTGCTTTGTAGGGCCCTACTCAAAACCCCATCTTACATGTGTCAGTGACATCACCATCACTAAATCAGTACGTGTTAACCCTCCTGCCTCCTCTGATGTAAAGGCACCATCAGTGCCTGTATTAACCCCCCTTTTCAAGGCTCCTGCCCCCCTGTGATAATTGTTCCCCAGGTTTATCTCTATGAACCTGAAGAACTTGCCTTACAGATGGGAGAAAGCTGAAAGAGAGAGGTCTTCATCCCTCTGCTCTTTGGATTAGGCTTTGCTGTCTCACTGGGTGCAACAGGAACTGCTGGAGCAGCCCTTGTCCAAACACATCTGGCCAGTGACTTCCAAGACAAGCCTGACCAGGCGATAGCTTCCACTACAGACAGCTTGAGTCTCTTCAATGCCAACTAACTGCCTGAGCAGGAGTTGTTCTCCAAAACCAGAGAGCCTTGAACTTGCTGATTGCTGAACAGGGAGGAACTTGCATTTTGCTGGGGGAGGAATGTTGTTTTTATGTCAATAAATCTGGGCTAGTAGAACAAGATACACAAATGCATAAAGAACTCCAGGGAACCCTCCAGGCATGCTATACTCCCAACACCCCTACCCCTTGGTACTCTAATGCCTTGATAGCCTGGGTTCTTCCCCTCCTTGGCCCCATACTAGCCATTGTAGCCTTGCTTCTCTTGGCACCCTATCTCATTCAATTTCTAAAGCAGCAGATGAGTAGCATTGCAAAAATCACTGCCAATCAGGTCTTGGTTCAGTATCAAACTGTTTCCAACATAGTAGACCGTTAATCTGATGACACTTCTCCCTTATAAAAAGAAAAAGGGGGATTTGTGGGGCGGTAGTCTGTGTAGGCAACCTGGTCCCGGTTGAGCAAGAGGTCTTGAACCCTGGGGACACAGTGGGTGGTAATTTCCGCCTGCATTGGACGGAAGATGTTGGACCACGCTTCCTGGGCCCCTGGCTCCTGTTTCAGTCACAGTCCCCCTATACCCCCCCCACAGGAGAGGTGTTGATATTCGTCACTATTAGCAGCACCAAGCCTTCTTACATGCAAATAAAAATCCCCCAAGCTCTCAGCCCAAACCAATGAGAAATACCTGCTGTCGAACCTTGAATCACCCCTAAAACTGTATATAAATCCTATCCAGAAAATTAAAGGGGTGCGAAAGAGCTACTCCATCATCTGAGCCTTTTGTTCTAAGAGCTGTAACACTTGGGGAAGAGGTCTACTTTCCCCGAAATGCAGCCTGAAGCTGCACCGCACACCTCACAGCCCAACCCAACTCAGTGAAGGGCAGCGCGGAGCAACTGAGTGACCTGGAAAGCAAGGCAGAGACGGAGGTAAAGCTCACTGTGGCAACAGAGGCAGCAGAAGTGACTTCTCCTCCCTGCCAATGTTTGCTTCCCTTATCCCGAACTCTTGCACCAGGCCAGGCCAGAGATCTCCATGAAAGCCTCTGGTACAGAGGCCCACAATTTTTCAGTGCCTATCATCATCTTCTTCGATGTAGATTAGGGGTGCTTCCAGAAGTAGATATGTCTCTCTGTCGGGGAAAAAATGTCTTTTATTACTAAAACATCTTAAATTCCATATTCTGTAGATCTCTGAAGTGTTTGAAGGTAATCTATCTATAGTATGTCTGAAAAGACAAACATTGCTATTTATAGATATTTACAATCTGCTTAACTTTGAAAACATATGCAGAAGGCTAAATAAAGCTTATTTCTGTAATTAACTAGTATCTAAAAAGACTACAAGTAATATTATTTATAAGTAACTATTAACTTGCATTTGTAATTATCTTAAAGAGTTTGTAATAGTAGCTTTCATAAGAATAGAACTTCACATTACATTTTTTAAAGATCTATTTATTGATTTATTTTTATGTGTATGAGTACACTGTAGCTATTGTACAGATGGCCATGAGCTCCAACCCTGCTCGTTCCAGCCCCGCTCGCTCCAGCCACCAGCGTAATACACTGTAGTTGTCTTCAGATGCACCAGAAGAGGGCGTCAGATCTCATTACAGGTGGTTGTGAGCCACCATGTGGTTGCTGGGATCCAAACTGGGGACCTTCGGAAGAGCAGTCAGTGCTCTTACCCACTGAGCCATCTCACCAGCCCCCGAATTACATTTTTAAATGAAGTATATGTATAATACATCAAGCAAGAGTTGAAGAAAATAACCTTAAATTTCTATCAATATACAATCATCCATACTAATTAATGTAAAATATTTGAGATTTGTTGATTTCTTAGTCTAAACAGATACAATAATCCACCTTTTATTCTATCACCCTATATCCTCCTTTTTATGACCCCTTTTCCCCTCCTTCCCCTAACACTAGATAAGAGAGAAAGAAGGATAGAGGGGAGACAGAAAAAAGAGGAGAAAGTGATCCCTGATTCTAACCTCCTTGACTTTGTTTCCCCCCGACCATGATCAATAATAACTTAACTAACCCCCCTAAATGACAACAAACATCCATAGCACACCAAATGACCAAACCCTCCACAACCCACCTCTTGGGAATGGGGGTGACATGTTCTTAAATTTGTTTCCTGCTCTGTGGAGGTGAAGGCATCTTTTGGAGACTCTAAAAAAATTGAGACATTGGCCAAGTCCTGGAAGAGCTAGCTGTATATTTTGTTATCCAATCTCTGTGGGATAGGAAAGTACAGGGCTTAACTGAAGTCCTGGCTGAAACAGTCTATGAGCATAGACCATCTGAGCTTGCCATTTTGAAACTGACCTGGATGCAAATTTTTGAGGAAACAGTAACTGGGGCAGTCTGTGAGGCTACTTGCTTTGTCTTCATTGGTGTCTGGTGCTTTTGCTCTGAAAATGCACAAACTTTCAAAGGTAACATTGTAGGTACATTTCTGCATTAACATGGTATGGGATGTGCAATATGCACAAATCAGCTAAAGATGATTTTCTGCTCTATGTTTCAGTAGGTGAAAAGTATTTATCAACTTTATAAATTCGTTTCAACTGTGTAACCAAACTGTAATATAAATCTCCATTCATGCTATATGAAAAATGGCATGTAATAGTAAGTCATGAGACCAAGTAGCCAAAAAAGAATTCATTGGCTATGCAGAGACATTATCAATGAACCAAATGTTTTTCAGATCAGTGGAGGTTTTGCTGTTGTTGGTTTTGGTTTTAGATTTTTGGTTTGGTTTGGTTTTGGGGTTTTTTGTTGTTGTTTTTGTTTGTTTGTTTGTTTGTTTTAATAACCTGGCAACTCTCAGCTTCATAGTCTCAAACTAGAGTCACAAAGTAGCTTCCTGATAGCAAGAGACTACCTTGTATGTCACTCCTAGACCTGCACTCACTTAACACCCTTTACCACAGTGTCTGCAAACCCCAGGAAGCCTAGGCATTCTTAGAGAGAACCCATTGCCACATCAGAGTTAACACACTGGCCATTTTGAGATTTGAAGCTTTTAAGGCTTCATAATTTCTTTGCTTTTTTTTTTCTTTTTTCAATCTTTTTTTATTCCTGTTTCTTTTTATTATTTTAATTACATTTCAAATGTTGTCCCCCTTCCCAGTCCCCCCTCCACAAGCCTCTCTCCCCTTTGCCTCTAAGAGGGTGCTCCCCTACCCACCTATCTTCTCCTATCTCACTCCTCTAGCATCCCCTTCTTCTCTGGGGCATCAAGCCTCCCCAGGACCAAGAGCATCCCCTCCCACTGAAGCCAGAAAAGGCAGTAGAGCTATGTATGTAGTGGGGGCCATGGACCAGCTCATGTATGTTCTTTAGTTGATAGCTTAGTCTCTGGGAGTTCTGAGGGGTCCAGTTAGTTGATACTGTTGTTCTTCCTCTGGGGTTGCAATCCCCTTCAGCTCCTTCAATCCTTCCCCTAACTCTTCCATAGGGGTCTCGGAGCTGTAAGTATCTGCATCTGTCTCAGTCAGGTGCTAGTAGATCCTCTCAGAGGACAGCCATACCAGGCTCCTGTCTGCAAGCACAACATGGCATCAGCAATAATGTTGGGGTTTGGTACCTGCACAAAGGATGGATCCCAAGTTGGAGTGCCCTTTCCTTCAGTCTCTGCTCCATTTTTTCCCTGCATTTTCTTTAGACAGGAACAATTCTGGGTCAAAATTTTTGAGATGGGTGGGTGGCCCCATTGCTCAACTGGGGGTCATGTCTATTTATTGAAGGTATTCTCTTCAGGTTCCATCTCCCCACTGTTGGTCATTTCAGATAAGGTCATCCCCACTGGGTCCTGGGAGCCTTTTACATACCTGGTGTCTGGTACTTTCTAGTGGTTCCCACTAACCCTAACCCTAACCCTAACCCTAACCCTCCCCTCTCCCAACCAGGTACCTCCTTTGGTCTGCTTCCTGTGATTATTTTGTTCCCCCTTCTAAGTGGGATTAAAATATCCACACTTGGGCCTTCCTTCTTGTTAAGCTTCATATGGTCTGTGAATTGTATCATGGGTATTCTGAACTTTATGGCTAATATTACTTATCAGCAAGTGCATACCATGTATGTCCTCACTCAGGATGATATTTTCTAGTTCCATCTATTTGCCTACAAAATTCATGATGTCCTCATTTTTGTTTTTTCCATTCTTAAATTTTTGTTTTGTTTTGTTTTCTCGAGACAGGGTTTCTCTGTATAGCCCTGGCTGTCCTGGATCTCACTCTGTAGACCAGGCTGGCCTCGAACTCAGAAATCCACCTGCCCCGCCTCCCAAGTGCTGGGATTAAAGACATGCGCCATCACCGCCCGGCTCCTATGAGATCCATTCTTAAATTTTTATTATTGAAATGCATTTTATACATCAAATGTATTAATAATATTGAGTATTTTGAGAATCAAATAATACATAAAATATTTGTTCAACTTTTATATTCATATCCTTTCATACCCTAAAAATATTATTAATGAATACATAATACTATCCATAACTGAGGATCCTATATCTAATTTTGAATAATAAATTGTTTCAAAACATACAAAATATTCTTTGGGAATTAAGCATAGTAAAAAAGCATAAAATATTAAAAATGAATCATTACAATATATATTCAAAGCTCTTATATGATACCACCTGACATAGTGGGAGAGTATTTAAAATGCATTATATATCTGTGTACATTGTCTAACAATCAGATTACTCAAAAAAGATTACCATTGTTTCTAGGAGAAAAACTATTTTATCAGTAAGTATATTTTAAAAATTTCAAAATAGAAAAAGCTCTTTGAAGTTACACATTAAGAGAATGCTAATTTCAAGCACAGTGAGCAAAATTATCAATAATATTTCCATGATGTTTGTAGAACATGATTTTAATATTTTTAACTGTTAATATTCAACAAACAGAAAAATTATTTTAAGATATGTTTCATTGTTATGTCTCCCTTTTCATTTATGATTTTATTAATTTGGATATTGTTTCTGCCCTCTGGTTAGTCTGGCTAAGGGTTTATCTATGTTGTTGCTTTTCTCAAAGAACCAGCTTCTGGTTTTGTTAATGCTTTGCATAGTTGTTTTTGTACCTACTTGGTTGATTTCAGCCCTGAGTTTGATTATTTCCTGCCTTCTACTCCTCTTGGGTGTATTTGCTTCTTTTTGTTCTAGAGTTTTCAGGTGTGCTGTCAAGCTGCTAGTGTAAACTCTTTTCAATTTCTTTTTGGGGGCACTTAGAGCTATGAGTTTTCCTCTTAACCACTGCTTTCATTGTGTCCCCTAATTTTTGGTATGATGTGTCTTCATTTTCATTAAATTCTAAAACACCTTTAATTTCTTTCTTTCTTCCTTGGCCACGTTATCACTGAATAGAGCATTGTTCAGTTTCCATGTGTATGTGTGCTTTCCGTTGTTTTTGTTGGTATTTAAAACTAGCCTTAGTCTGTGGTGATCTGATAGGGTGCATGAGATTATTTCAATCTTCTTGTATCTGTTGAGGCCTGCTTTGGTCAGTTTTGGAGAGGGTACCATAAGGTGCTGAGAAGGAGGTATATTCGTTCCCTTTAGGATAAAATGTTCTATAAATATCTGTTAGATCCATTTGGTTCCTAACTACTGTTAGTTTCACTTTGTCTCTGCTTAGTTTCTGTTTCCATGATCTGTCCATTGCTGAGTGTGGTGTTGAATATGTGTGGGGTGTGGTGTGTGCTTTGAGCTTTAGTAAAGATTCTTTTATGAATGTGGGTGTCCTAGCATTTGGAGCATAGATGTTCAGAATTGAGAGTTCATCTTGGTAGAATTTTCCTTTGATGACTATGGAATGTCCTTCCTTATCTTTTTGATAACTTTTGGTTGAAAGTTGATTTTATTCAATATTAGAATTAGATTACTCCAGTTTGTTTCTTGGGATCATTTCCTTGGAAACTGTTTTCCAGCCTATTACTCTGAGGTAGTGTCTGTCTTTGTCACTGAGGTGCATTTCCTGTATGCAGCAAAATGCTGGGTCTGTTTACATATTCAGTCTGTTAGTTTATGTCTTTTGTGGGGAACTGAGTCCATTGATGTTAAGGAAAAGTATTGGGGTTTTTTTGTTGTTGTTGTTGTTAGAGGTGGAATTATGTTTGTTTGGGTTTGTTGAAGGATTTCTTTCTTGCTTCTTCTAGGGTGTAGTTGTAGTGGCTATTCCTGGTTGTCAACTTGACTACATCTGAAATGAATTACAATCCAGAATTAGAAGGCTCACCTGTGACCCTAATCTGGAGGCTGAGAGATACAAGTTTCTGACCTGAATCTTGGCATGGAGACCTTGAGGA
>JADRCD010203544.1:0-30303 GCA_019843815.1 Montemys delectorum
GCCAAACATTTATAGTTGCAGCTCCCTAGTAAAGGCAATTCTTGTCTGTCAGTGTTGCTATTTCAGGCCTTGCACCCCTTGTCAAAAATAACCAGTCTTCTTTATCAAGCCAATACCCCCAAAATCAAGATTTTTTTTATTCAATTTAGCATGCATGACAGACCCAATAGAAAACCATTATTTCTGTCTAATAGATGATTGTTCAGAAAAGGTAGTCAACACCCTAGGGTCTGCCATGTTATGCTGTTGGCCCTGGCACTGTCTTGTGTGTTTATTGCCCATGCAGGGTGCTGCAGCCTCCTGGAAGCATCAGGCAATGCCTGATTCATCCAAGGAGATAAATCTTCAGAGTTGTATTGCCTGTCAGAGGTAGATTCTCCTGAAACACTCTTTTGGCTGTCCTGTGAAAGCCAGTGATTCACGGATCCTTGCCAAGGGATCACCATAAATCCTGTTTAGACAGAGAAATCCCTAATGAAAGAAGGGGTCTTTGCAGTGGCCCACAGCCTTGAGCAAAAGCATCAAGAAGAGGGCTGTTTGCAACAATACTTGAGTGGAGGCTGAGGACTTGACTGCATGGGCAGGGACACAGATGGTCTTATAAGTAGGGTTTGATGAGGGAGGCCTCTCATGCCACAAGGCGGGTGGAAAGAGATTTAGTACAGGGTCCGTCAAAAAGCCACTGTCACATGTGGGTTCCTCTAACACTCTTTCAGAGTTTCTATGGAATTCTTGAAAAAGAAAAATATTGACTAATGCTCTGTCCTTCTGAGTTGGGCAGAATAAAGGAAGGTACACTGCCAGTCCCCTCCCCCTCAACTCTGGCCAGCCATCCAGGATGGTGATGGTCACTACAAAGTGGGGACACATTAGCAACTCCAGGGACTTTTTCATTTATTTCAGAAGTCAGTCAGTTCATATCTTCATCACTGTGTGTAGGATTCAGCTAAATGCTAGAAAGGGCAGGATTCAGGGGAAGACACAATATATGTATTCTTGTGTGTGGTAAGAAATTCTTTCTTCCCTTCATAGGATATTTTCAGGCAAATGTGTTTTAATAAAAATATTAACCATTTCTTCTACCTTAGGATAGGAAATTATTTAATGTTAGTTTGTTCTGACAATGTTTAGAATATTCTGTACAATGCTTAGGAAGTATTAGTTAAACTTTTCATTTTTGTGAGTCATTTTGCTGACCTTTTTGGCTCTCTTTATTTCTTTTCTCTTATACCCATCTTTCATCTTTCTGCCTCTGTGTTTCTCTCCCACGCAAAGTTTGCAATCTGAGAAAGTGCTTGGACTCTGGAGATGCTCCTCTGGTCTTACATATACTCTACTTAATATCAGTAATTTTATGAAGTAAACACAGTCCAGATCTGGGGGAAAACCCACTAAGTTTTAGAGAAGCCTATCCACTTGTTGGATACTATTCAGAAGGAAGCGAGTGGTAAATCCTCTGCCTTTTTCAATGTTTGTTCTTCCATGGAGTTTTACAGAAGGGCAGGGAAAGACTAAGACACGGGTATGGAATGAGAACATGCTTCATTACTCACATCAACCACTCCTTCCTTTAGATACTCCCTGATCTGGCAATGTGAACTGATGCTCAGCACCTCCTCTGTGGATTTCCTACCTCTGATTCTGCAGCCAGGCACAGAAGGAAGGGAAAACGAAAGTTAAATGGACTCCCCAAAGGGCAGTTGCCAGGAGTCAGTGG
The DNA here is from genome assembly GCA_019843815.1 of Montemys delectorum. Lineage (NCBI taxonomy): Eukaryota > Metazoa > Chordata > Mammalia > Rodentia > Muridae > Montemys > Montemys delectorum. The sequence continues at coordinate 1,718 of JADRCD010203544.1, forward strand.
GTATTTGCTTTATTCTATTTGTTTGATTTAGAACAAGACAAAACAGCAAATGTTCCCACCTCTGGGTCCAAGTACTTAAGCACAGCTTTAACAACAGTGGTTCTATGAATAATGAAAGAGTTTGCACCTTGTCAGGAAACATCCCTGACATCAAAGAGACACCACAATGAAGCTCCAGTATAAACTTCCTCCTTGCATCCCTGTATTAGCTTCCTGCAGGATTCTGCTTTCTTAGAATGCTGTCCCTGGACCAACAGCTTGCTTACTGTCTCCTGGTAATTACCAGCTATGCAGGACCTATGATCCCTGCCTAGACACCATAAAGTAGAATTGGTTTAATCAAGGCCCCAGGTGAACTGCACAACAAAGTCACAGAAGCAGCCCTCAGCAGAAGAATGTCAAACTCAGGGCCAGGCTAGTATGGGATGGAATGAATTATTGAGTCATCAGTAGCCTGAGGAGGTACATAATAAGAGAGGTCTACAAAGTACAGTCATCGTCATAAACAATATATGAAGTCTGTGCATATATATTTAGTAGACACACACACAGGCTCTTAGACATCTCCCATCTTTCCCCTTCTGAATCCTGGGTGGAGAAGACAAAAGAAGGTCATGTTATTGGAAATTGCCTTTCTTGTTTTCTTTAAATCCTCTTCATTTTCAGCCAGTGAAACTGTAGAGTCGCTCTCATTTTAAGCTGCATATCTATCCACTGTTGAGATTCCCAAAAAAGCAAGCCACAGCTGCTTTGTCCTAAAGAACTTAGTGTGTTAATCTGAACTTTTAAGGTTCAGGGCCAGCTCAATTGGTCTGGCAGATGTCACACTAAGGATGGGACAGAGATCAAAGGAGGCGGTAAGCATCCTGGAGCTTCGCCTGAGGACACCTCATCCGTCAACCCAGTCAATATCACAGGACAGTCTAAGTGACAGACAGAGCACTTGTTAATCTCTGTAACGTGGATCCGAAGGTGGAGATCCTTCAAGGGTTACCTGGTGGGTAAGTAAACCTGAGAGGGATCCAAATACCTGCAGTTTACACACGGTGCATTCTTTCCACCCTTCAGTCCTCAATGACCTACCGTCTGCCACAGAATTGTGTCAGAGAAGTTTAGCCCTACACAAAATTCTAAAGCAAACTTAACACTTTTTTTCCTTTTTCTCTTTGAGTACTGTGCTGCTAAGTCCCTTGGTATTCCGAGTATTGCCTTTTGATATTTGAGAGTTAAAAATATTCTTCAAACGCATGAAAAGAGAGCAATGGTTAACTGAAGCTCTGTTTGTAATTGTGAAGGCCCACTTTCCTGATATCTGAGCCAGGGAGGGATGGGGCAAGGGCTGTTCTTTCTTTCGTAGGAGGAATGAAGCTATTTTCAGTTCTGACTGCTGAGGTCCTGCAGCCTCTGTAGACTGGCATCCTGGGTGCCAGGTGGGCCCCACATGCCTCTGCACTAATGTTGGCTTCTCCTCTGCCTCTTCTGTAGCAGCGACTGCGCTGGTCTTTCTGGCCTGTATCTGTGTGGGACTCATTAGCAGTGGGTATGTGTCTCACACAGAGGTTCATTCACAGGCCTGCTAGCAGTGCCAGGGGCTAGGACTGCCTCTTAAGCCATTCTGGGAGGCTGCTATACAGAACAAAGCTGGGCTGAGCCCTCTCACAGTCCTATGGCCCTCGGTTTCCACATGTAAGATCACAGAGAAAGAAGTTTTCGGGACTCTCATCGCCATAGCAGGATCCTGACCCTCTGGGATGACTGTAAGTGGCCAACTGCTGCTTGTGACCTTGTGGTGGCGGAGTAGGAACTGGATTTATCAGGTCTGGCCTCTCCATCTGCCAGCCAATGCACAGGTGCCAGTCACCCTGCTTAGCACAGGCAAGCCAGATATGGAACAGCGGCTTGTAGCTCCTGGCACATGGGACCAGCTTTTGTAAGCTTTAGTTTGGCATCGCCGTTTTATTTATGTCCTGTCTGTATCGTTGCAGCTGCCGGCTCAGCACCATTCCACTATTTCTGTCCTTTCTCCTTGGGTTATGATTGCCATTTGATTCAGTTTGGTTTTATTCCACCCTGGTCACTGTAACTGGGTTGGCCAGGACCGAGGATCTGTGTCTTAGGAACTTCAGAAAGTTTGTTCTGGTGTCTCTGTGAGAGAGATAGTGTGGATCGGGTGCTACTGCCAGATTGGAGAGTCTGGGGACACACGTGCTTGGGACACTGTTTCCACCTTCTGTGTTTGGTTGCCTCCTCATTAAATCTTTCTGGGCCTGTGGAGTTGACTACCAATTGGTGTCTGACCTAGTTACAGGGAGCTACTATGTAACCCCTTGCTCATCACACAGAAGGGATCTTAAAGTTTTGTTCCGTGTGACTCAGAGTGGGCTTTGTCATTTTAGTGTCCTGTGATCTGCCATGAGTGTGTGTAGGTGGATGTGTGCATATATGTGATGCGAGTGTCGAAGAATATGTGTGTACTCACACAGGTGGGGGAAGGGATTCAGCTCCCTAAAGGAAGCTGGCATTTTACATTGCTGTGTTGGGGATCTGCTTTTTGGGAAACAGGGCTGTTGTCCCCTTGCAGAACAGTTTGCAGACTGCCTGCTTTGTGAGTCAGCCCTTCTTGTGTTTTTCACATAGAACACTTTCCGTTGAGCATAGATTCTCACAGTCCCCGACCCCCACCCCATCCCTTGATATCAACTCTGTTTGCCAATCTTCTGCCAAAGGGCACCAGGCTGTTCCTCAAAAGATCTTCGATTGTCTGTTTAATGAATGAAGATTTCAGTTTCAGAGGACAGCGTGAGGCTCCAGTTGACCTCTTTCTCAGCACTGCTGAACTGTGCGTGACACACCCATTTGGCTTTTGTTCGTGTTAAGCTCACCAAGCAAATGTGAGGTTGGTTGGTTTAGCGTATCCCAGTACCTGGGACCCTTAGTCACCATTTTTGCAATGCACTGTGAAAATCACTCTCGCCAAACTGGATGAAGCAAAAACCAAATTATCTTTTTCCATATTAAGTTAATCATATGTGCCTAATTGCCAATCAAAGGTCCTAATCAGTATGACTTCATCAGAATTAGCATTTCTTTTCAATGCCTCTCCTATATGCCTGACCTATAGCAAGAACTCGGGAAAGGAAAGTGAACAACAGCCTCAGCAGGTGTTTCTAATCAAAATAACCTTATTTTCTCTGTTTGACTTACCAAGTTACTGAGAGGACATTTTGTATTTAGGGTGCTTTCAGTTTTATTTTTTATTTATTTATTTTTTTTATTTTTGGGGTGCTTTCAGTTTTATGTTATTGCATATTGTGCATCTCTCATAATGTGCCAAACAACTCTGTGAGTTCTTCAGGCCGCACAGAAGAGTCACATGAGGAAGCTGAGGAGTATTCGGTTGAAGGGAGCAGCTCTTCTCTCTCTGCCCCATCCCCACTCCGAACCCCAAATGTGCTGACAGAGCAGCATATTTTATGAGAAAGCAGAGGTGGTGGTTTCAATGTAAGATTAGACTTCGAGACTAGCCCCTTAGCTATTAGTCACTCATACACTCCTTGTCTCTATGGCTCTATACAGCTGTTTGCTTTTAAAGTGTAGTGAATATGGCTCAAGTTCTTCCCATGTTCCATGGCTTCTGGGTTAGTCTGAGTATCTTGGGCAAAACCAAGTCTGTTGCTCCATAGAATAACAGAGCTTCAAGTTTTCATCTTATTCAACTACTAATTGTTAAAGATGAAGGAAAGGCAGGCTACGTATGGAAAACAGTTTGCCTGTGGCCATAGGTCCTGGACTTTAATTCAGTTGCCTCAGTCTGTAGGCTGGTTAGATGGGTTACAATTTATTACCTATTTTATCCTGAGACTAGGTAGATCTCTTGTATTTCATTTGGCAATGCTGTCCAGGATGCAGAAAGCATAGCTCAAATTAGGTACAGTTCCATATCATTAGTGATACTCCTTGGTGTTTGGAGAATCCTGGAAGGGAGGTCACCACCTGTGAAGTGAGCCAATTTAAGCCAGATTACATTAGATTGGCAGGTTTATTGGGAAACTGCTCTTGGGTGGGCAAGTTCACTGGCTCCAGGAGAGTTATACCACAGGGAGTGTGGATGTGTATAGATAGAAGAGAAGGAGAAGGAGGAGGAGGAGGAGAGAGAAACAGAGAGAGTGGGAGAGAGAAAGAGACCAAGTGCTAGCAAAATGTTTGGATTATATAGGGTCTCTGGGAGGAAGGGCAGCCTTTGGGCTACGAAATTTAGGGTGGGGCAGGGTCTGCCAAGTAGGGACTGAGGAACACTGGGAGGCTCTGGAGGGCAGGTCTGCTTTAGCACGGAAAATATGAACCTCCGTCCCTTGTGTGTTTGAACACCAAACAGTTAGGGACAGGGATTCAGGATTATCCATCAGTGTGTCTCTCAATCTCAGTACAGCCTCACACGGCATATCAAAAGTGGTCAGGTAAATGAATGGATGTCATGGATGGAGTGACGGAGCTTCCAGGAGTGTTCTTCTCCAGCTCTTGATATCCTTCTGGTACTTGCTGACCTCCCTTCCAGGATTCTCCAAACACCAAGGAGTATTTTAGACTCAAATTGATGCTATCAATATTTAATTTGACACTTCGATGATTCAGGCATTTAGTGTTGAAAACTATTTTCCTGTTTCTATTCTGGAGTAAATTGGCTTGTTCTTTTGGCAGCTGTAGGTGGAATGTTTCTTCCTGGCTGGTGGAGAAAGCAATAGAAGGGTTTAGACCTCAGCAATCTAGTTCACCCTGGCTTAGGCCAGTTCAGGGATCCACCTTACAAAAGAAATATGTCATGTTACACAGTGAGGTTGAGATGATGTAGTTTACAACATTAAGCATCCAATTTCTAGGACAGATAGCAACTTTAGTATTGAGTAAGAAGAAAGAAAATCTTGCCATTTTTTGTCCGTGGAGATTCATAAAATATTTTCTTTCCTCTTTATGGATAGCTTTATATCACTGTCATTTGAGTAGAGCATGTTATTTCATAGTAAACTCTACGAAAGTAGCCTACTGTATTTTTCATTTGGCTTTCAATTCCTGAAATTGCCAAGGTGGGACAGGTTTTCTGTTTCATGCTGTCTGTGGGCAGCACTTTAGTACAACAAAGCACTTGTGATATTATGGGGATATAAGAGTCTAATCCTTTTTAGCAATCTGGGTGGAATAGAATAGGACTTCTGAAGAATCACTTTGTTTATGAAGTGCTTAACATCCCACGAGTTACTTCATTAGGAATCAGACAGCCCAAACTTTGATGTTTGATTTCCCTAATAAAAAAGAAGTCCTTGAAACATGCATAGGGACAAAAATCTAGAAGCACTTTATAATTCAAATAATTAAGATGACTTTGCATGCAAGAAGCTTCCATGGTTGCTAGGAGCGTTTTTCTTGTCCCTGGAAATAAGTAGCATTTCAGCTGGGTGCCAGAAAACTTCATGCAGAGCAGAATTAAACGGTTAAAAAGATAACCTTGTCTTTAAAGTGTCTTCCCCATAAACAAATGGGAAGGCAGATCACTAATTACATTAAATGCTTTTGCTTACTTCCAGGTCAAATCTTCAAGGCTTAGTCCTTTAATGAAGTGACAGGGTTTTAGGCTATGAGTCTCAAGAAAGGTTGTGGTAATGAGCTGCTTCGAAGGGCGGGTGGAGAAACTTTTATTAACTAAGTTTACATCATAGTTTGGCTGGTTGCTGAAAAGTCTTCTTAGTCAACTAAAAATAGACAATCTCACAGCTCCAATCATGTCACCATGTTACCTTGCCTTTTCTTTAGTCATTTTTTTTTTAGTAGCCCTCTCTTTTTAGCTTGAAGATCTTATCTGAGACCAAAGTCCAGGTGACCTAGATATGTGTACTTTTTACATGTTCTAATATGAGAGGTAAGTGAGAAGATTTAGGAAGAAAAGATGCTGGCTTCCCAAAGTGTTGGTGGTGTATGAGATCGCAGGACCCAGATGATGGAAGGAAAGAGCTGACTCCTAAAAGTTGTTCCCTCACCATGAATGCAGTGGAATGTGTACTGACCACTGCCCCGACCCACCCCCACACATGAATATATAAAGGATTCTATTATGCACAACAATTGTAAATGGCTGTTCAACCAAAGACATTATAAAACCATAGCAAACAAAGGCAAGCAACATGGAGCCTGAGCACAATGTACTGTAGATTGACATGCTTGCCAATGAGAGCCAAGCCATGACACTGCATGCTGAGTTACACAGAATTGAAATCCTGGCTAGAAGTGAAAAGCAAACAAGTTTATGATAATGAACAAAAAGATCTTAACCACCCCCCCAAAAAATGCTAACATCTAAAAGCAACAATGGAGAAAGCTTGTACTGATTAAATAGGAGAAATGAGTTAGACCTCCAGTTGACTCTCCCTCACCATTGCTCTTGTAGTAGCCTTTGAGAAATTTCTGGATTACTCAGGCCTTTCCAGGATCCATTTTTTGAAATCACTAGATTATATCACCTAGTTGCCATTTGGCTTTTAGATTTATCATGTCTCTCGAGCCTAAAGGCTGAGTCCCTCTATGTGGTTTACAGAAAATGCAGAAAATTAAATAGCATATGTTGCAGGAACAATAAGTAATGCAGAGGTCAGAGTCCCTACCCTTCACAACTCCATAGGGATGAGGTGGTTTGTAAATGGTTAGAAAGAGGTTTGCTAAGTGCATATTCAAGGACAGAAGATCTTATTGGCCGAGAACAGTTGCTGTAGCTAGAGGCTGTTGCCTCTCATCATACCATAGTCACTGCTGGCATGTGTATCCTAGTGTAAATGGTTCCTTGAAAAGAAATCACAAGCTATTCTGTTTCCAAAAGCTTTCAAAATGTTCTCTGTATCCTTCTAATTTTTTTCTGTTTGCATGTTTGTGGAAGGTTATAGAGGAAAACTAGTCTTCTTTGATTTCCTGGTGTCTGGCACCTGATAGATGTTCAACGTAAGCTCATGGATAGGATGAATGGTCCACACAGATGATGCCTTTATGGGTGGTACATGCACATGTATTTGTGTGTGTCCTCATAACTTCTGAGAGTAGACTATCAGGAGGTGGTATTGAGTCAGAGTCTTAAAAACTAAGATTTCAGGAGGGAGGGAAAACATTCTGTTTTATCCAGTAATAAAACATAAAATAGAATATTTTATCCAGTAAAATAAAGGAAGCATGGTGAAACCAGACAGCAAGCCTAGGACCTCAGTGGGTTCCTGGCAGAATCAGGCCCAGGCTAAGGCTGAGGCTTACTTAGGTAGAGTCTCCCTTAGAGTGGTTATATACCAATTGTAGGAACAGGAGCCCTGAAGGAAAGTTCCCTGGAAGTGAGTTCCTATAGGCTTTGTGTCTGAACTAAGTCACCCTGCGAATCTTAGTTATCCCTACTTTCAAATAAGGACAATCATTTCAAATAGACAATCTATTAAAGTGTAACATTTCATACAAAGCAGGGCATACAAAATAGGAGACTTAAAATAGGGCAAATACAATAGGAGACATTGGTGCTTTGAAATGCAGCTGTCTAGCTCATGTGAGCACACAGTATTTATATGAGGATAGGTCCTCACCTGCCAATAATATGTGATACCCCTTAATTTTGCTTTTGAGGATGATGCTTGTTTTCAGGACCATCTACTTGAAAAGAAATGGGATAAATAAAAGAGTAACATCAGCATCTAGGATGGGTATAATCAGGCCGGACCTAGTTGTGTGTCTCTGTCCCACTGAGTAAAGTAGCTCTTGAAACTGCATGGCTTTTGCTGAGAACAAGCATTGCAGCAAAAACTTAATTCAAATTACTTAATGCTGTCATTTCCCATGTTATAGTATTATATTATATAGGACAATCATTTTTGGTACCGAATGTGTCTTTGTAGGTAGACTTAAATTCTCTTTGGGATACTACAGGGAATGTATAAATGTTCGACATGAATTTTAAGGAAAGAAAAGCATAGGGTGAATTCTGAGCTCTGTAATGTCCAACCTAGTTTCTTATTTATGGAGACCTAGTTTTGTGCAGTTCTTAGACTCTGCTCTCTCCCCTGTCACTAGGTCAGGACTGACATTGTCTCTGCTTATAATTCATTTTCTTTCTGTCCTAGGGAAAGAACTGCCATTCTTTCCAGTGGTCCCTTTAGACATCTAGTGGCCTGTGATGCTAATGAGGCCAAGGTACAGAGATATGGGGATGCAAGATGCAGAATCTCTGGTCACTGAGATAACTGCGGTTTCTTCTCATATACCCTCCCTCCATACTGTTCCTACCCCTTACAAACAAATGCTGAGTGATAGATTTACCAACATTGTTCCCCAACTCTGCAATCATTCTCTCTCCTTTGTTATTCACTCAGTACTGTCTTTGTGCTCATTCTCTTTAAGTATCTTTGAAGAAAATTATTTTGCTGTCATTGGTGGGAAACTAGCAACTCCTGTCATAAAAAATGAGGTAACCAAACCAACTAGACATAACTAAAAAGCTATATAACTGAATTCATTCAGAGCCCCAGGCTGCCTTCTCTTTTTGCCATGAAAGAGAAGTCTTAAAAATTGAGGCAAGAGGATATTTGATGCAGTGATTAGAGTTCAAAGAATAGTAAAGGTAGTAAGTCTTGGTTAGTGGCTAACTAATGTCAACAAACATTGCTCTCTTTGTTGGGACCCTCTAAGGCATTATATTAGCTTATTTTTATAGAGATTTTGTAGCAGAAAAACAGTTTGTAATAATATCAATTAATATTTAGTAAGCAATGACTTTGTTCTACAAACAAGAATATAATTTACAGACCTCATCTCATTCACCTCAGTACAGCTCTGTGAAGCTTATATCTGTTTGGCTGGTTCCGTAAGAGACAGTGTCTCACCAGTCTCAGCACTGGTGAGTTGTATAGTCCCAAAGGAGAACCTGTTTGCATCTCTTGTTGAGCTCTCTAACTGCTTATAATTTATAGACAGTTGGTCACTACCCCCATAGCTTTGTCCCGTCATTGTTGTCTGCTTCCTGGAAACAAGCATGTTTTGTTTGAATGATGGAGTTTTGTGTGCCTTCTCTGAGGCCAACGTTTCATCTATGACTCTGAAGGTTGAAAACCTGTATGTGATGCAGGTCGACTGGAAGCTGACACATCACTCCCTACCACCTTCCCCTTGCAGTCCTTTTCATGTTCAATATCCCTTAGAGACTGCCTGCTTTGTGCTACTGTGATTATCTCAACTCATGTTAAACACTAGAGAGGCAGAGCCAGTTAGAACACTGGGGGATTTCTCTTAGCCAGTGGAACTTTTGGTAATGGAGTAAGAGAGATACTTACTTACTTACTATCACATTTACCATAGTATTCAGAGTCAGAATAACTTGATAATTTACTATATAGAGGAATTGGCTTAAGTGTCTCTAAATATTAGCAATCAAATTATGAGTAGCACCCCTGCTGTGTATGTACAATTTCACATATAAATTATCCATCAATCTAACATTTATATATATATGTTATATATATATGTTATATATAAATCAAACATCCACTTCAAATCCTTGGAGGTATCAATGATGAGAACACATTAGGAACGACAAATTAAATCCAACCTACCTCTCTTGGCTGAAGATTTAAGATAAATTACTGAGTGAGTGTTGTGGCAGAAGGATTTCAAGAAGCTTCCAGTCTCAGACTTAAAGAAAGCTACTTCCTGTATGAGCAGGGTTTCTTTCCTACCAGCCCTACGAAGAGAGTCATTGCAGCCCTGTCTGATGACATGACACAGATGCACACAACTGCAGAACATGGTTGTTTTTCTTTTGTAATTTTCTTTTTCTTTCCTTATTCTCAATTCTTAACAATATTCTTAAAAGGAGGCACCACTTTTAACCAAACAATAGTTATAAAAAGAAGAAAATGTCAGGTGGAACTTCGAGGATGCCTTTGCATTCATGCAGGTACCTTGGAGGTGAGTCTTGAGGGAATTGTCCTAGATAAAGCTTCCTAGGAGGAGAGTAGCTTCATGATATTGTCGCGTGACCTTTTCAGGCACCTTCAGGAACAGCAAATGTATTCATACCGACGAAGCATGCTATTTCACTGACAGCTTTCAGCAGATCACAACTGAAACATTTAACAGTACTGTTTACCCCATGTCATCCTGAATAAATCTAGTGTGCTTAATGAGGTAAAAGGAAGACCCAGTGTCCCCACTGGATTCCTTCTCTGGCTCCATATCACCCTTCAGTTGCAAAATTCATATTTGTGTCTGATGATGATAAGCCTTCATTCATGGAAGCTCTTCAAAAGTACAGATGCTTTAGTGACAAAATGGCATCAAGACCTCACTGCCCCCTTACCAGTTTACCTGTTTATATGATGTTCGAGATTGTTTACCTTGAGCCTTTATCAACCTGATAGACAATGCATGAGAAAACAAGCAAGCATTTTTGCCCTTGTGAATTTATAGACAATTGGAGTTCTCAAAGCTTTTATTCTCATATCATCTTAGCAGAGTTGACTAATAAGATAGCTCTTTTGCTTTTTCCATTTGTTTGTTTGATTTGACAGGAAGTGAAGGTTAAAGGACAACTATTGGGTGTCAGTTCTTTCTTTTTACCATGTAGATTCTGGGAATGGATCTCAGATCATGGACCTTAGCAGCAAGTAGTTTTACTTGCTGAGCCAGCTTGTGTTTAGCTTCTCAGTGTGGAAGGATGGTCCCACTCGATTCTGAGTATCTTTATTGTACTTATATCTGAATGTTATATCTCCAAAGGGACTCCTACCAACGCACCTTAAGTTCATCATATTGCTATGGATAATACAATCTCCTTTTTTTCTGATGAGAAAGTAGTACCTGGATGTGAGGGTTTGGGCTAAAACACTAAAGTGAGTTTTCATAATGCCTCTCTGAAAATGTACATTGATGGTTGCCTTATTCAAAAGTTTACAGGAATTTGGTGTCTTGATTTTGTGGGAATTGCCTATGTCTGACCAAATCTTAGAGACCTTGTCTCTGGTCTTGATGGTGAAAAGCTGGCTCTTCACTGTATTTGTGAGTTTCAGTGTGCCAATCCACTTTTCTTATTTATTACAGAAGCCTGGCAAGCTAATATAGTTGGTAGTTATTTTAAAAATGTCATTAGTGGACAACTTCTTCCAAATTGTTGGCCTAATTTATATCTAAAGAATACAGTTGATGTGAGCAATTAAGTGAATTGCTATAGCTTGAAACAACTTGTGTCTGAGTCCTAGGCTCTGTTTTTGGCATTTGATTGATGGAAAATCCAGACATCTTTTTGTACCTCAGTTTCCAAGACTACAAAAATCTTACAAGAAATATATGTATGCATATGTGTACATTAAATATATGCATATGTATGCATATACACACATATATGTATATACACACATATATGTATGTATATATATATATGTATGTATATACACACAAGTACTTAGCCTACCACCAATGAATCATAAAAAATCAATAAATATTATCAATTTTCAGGGCCTATTTAGATTAAGCTGAGTCTAAATAACTCATACCTAAAGTTCCTGGGAGAGTTCATACCACTTATCATGTATTAAATTCCCACAGAGTTGAAATGCCTCACTCAGCAAGTGAAGCTACTGAAATAATTTTCCAAATTCAGTATTGACAAAAGCACTGGCATTTAATGTGAATCAGAACATGCCTATTGTTTGTTTGGGCACTTTTTATTATAAAAGCCATGGCTTTGCTTTGATAAATGATGGGGACAAACTTCATGGTGTAATGTTTCATTATTAAGGCTGAATAGTTTGAACATCATTGTAGTTCTTGGAACTAATCACAAGTTATTACTGTCATCAAATGCATACATAGGAAATATTTTAGTCACCCACATATGTATACATACATATAAATACATTTGTTCTCTCTCTGTTTTTTCCTACTGTCATTTATCAGGTACTATGGTAAGTGAGCCTTAAAGAAGGCACAATTCTATTAACCCAAGACAATAAGAATGAGTATAAGATGAATTGCAGCCTTCAAGTAGCATACAGCTTCTTTGGATACAAAGCTGTGAAGGGCAGATAGCCACAATAACAAAGACTTTTTGTCTATAAGAAAACGAAAAGCCATAGGATGTAGTAAAGGACTCCAATATGATATACTAAGAGGATTATGAAGTTCTCCGAGTTAGCATGATGAAGTAATGTGAGGGTTCAGTGACATTCCACCAACAGTGACTGAAGAGTTTGGATGAAGAAACAGCCTGCTCAGAAATGCAGAGGCTGTCAGCCACCAAGTCAGAGAACAGGACTTCCTCATGCAAAAGGTACTAAAGGGAGGTGAGGCTGAGACAGGCTCAGGAATAAATGCCTCTGAGTCTGATAAGGAACTGCTGAATGGGGCTGGAGAAGTGGCTCAATGGCTATGAGTACTTGCTGCTCTTCTTGAGGATACTTATTTGGTTTCCTGTATATCAGACATCTTACAACCATTTACAATTGTAGCTCCAAAGAAAATGATACCTTCTTCTGACTTCTTTAGTCACCTGCACACCTTGGGATGCACATACAAACAAGTAGGTATGCATGTATGCACATAAAATAAATAACTGTTAAAAAAGAAATCCCTGGATATTTTAATATTTTCATATATACATATATGTCATGTTATAGGGCATACTCTGTCCCTGTCTCTGTCTCTGTCTCTCTCTTTCTGTCTCTCTCTCTCTCTCTCTCTCTCTCTCTCTCTCTCTCTCTGTGTGTGTGTGTGTGTGTATGTGTCCATACACACATCACACATGTATGTTATCTACATTTCTAGTTGGTGATATCTGCTTTTCTATATGCATATTTTCAAGTTATTTCATTTATGACAAAGACAAATTAGCAAAATAAAATAAAACGAACTATACAAATGATAAGAGGTGCTGCAGAAGACACAATGATTATGCATATGTTTTTGCCTTGTTCACATCAGTAATTCTTCATTAAATCTTATTAATAAACTGTACAGGTGACTTAAACTTGAATATGTTACTAGTCAGCTTTTTGCTTCTGAAAAAATTACAAGCATTTCAGTGTAAGAATAAAGTGTGTCTTAGACAAAGGGTTTTGATTTCATTATGTTATAGGATTCTCAGATCGTATAACTACAGGAGTAGGTTCAGTCTTTGTGTATCACTTTATGGTGATTATTCTGAAACTTAGCACACTAACATGTTAGGGATTCCTCTTCTTCTCCTCTTCTTCCTCCTCTTCATTCTTCTTCCCAGTTTCAACCCAAACGTTATCAGAATGGAGTAAAAGGGCAGGGCCTTGGGAGTTAGGGAACTCTATATTGGAATTTTCATTGTGCAAATTTGTCACTCTATCTTGGGCAAGTTGTTGGACTCCTCTGAAGTCTGCATCCTTTCTCTTTTTGAAGCTGGGATGAGATAAGGTAAGCTCCTCCAAGCCTTCTTGGAACATTGATTAAAAATAAATGCATGCAACAAAACATACCTTGTCCAAAGCAATAGTATCAGGAATGTACATTTCTTGGAAAATGATGCCAGATCATCTGGCATGGAATTGTTAATATGCTAAAGAGAGAAAGTAAAACTGTACTTTAGACAAGAAATTGTAGTGGACATGAAGAGGAGCAGGCGCCTACCTCATCCTAGAATACTGTTTGTTTATTCATTTCTCAAAGGTATTACAAAGGCTGTGAATATTTATTTAGTTCTGCTCCCAATAGCCTTTCTAATAGGGAATTATTTGGGTACAACGAAAGACATTTGTAAATGCGGCTGATAAGACTGCCATTGGACAAGGAGTGTTTTGTTGGACACAAGAATTCTATTATCCCTGGCTTCAGTTGTCAAGTGCCCGGGGAACCCAGAATTTATGGTAGCAGCACAATGGGCCTTTCAGGACCCAGCAAAAGAGCTGTGAGATCCTGCTCCACTGCTTTTCAGGGCTTCTAATCTTTTTATCGGGCCAGGACAATGCCGGATTCAGCTGCTGCCTGAGCCTCCTGACTGTCCATTGGCCATCAGGTATTGTTCAGTAATTACCATGGTGACAATGGACTCTCTTCTACCCCCATCCATTGGTTCTTTAGAAAACAGGGAAGGTTGTCACTTTGTATTAGGTGCTTCTAAAGGCATGGCTTACTTAGGAAAATGACTGTAAGGACATTAAGATAATCATGTTACAAGTTTTATTTAAAAGGCTGCTGTGTCAAAACCTTTGGGGCTCAGGAACTTTTGGTCTATGGTTTCTCGTGATTACAGTTACTTGTTGGGCAGCATCTCATGTTCAATCAGTGAAGAATCAGCTTGAGAGACGTCACATAGGCCATGAACCATTCGGTGCTGGAAGCCCGTAAACACAGAGTGGGAGCAGAGGTCTAAGTAGAGCCAATGAATATCACAGCAACATTAAACTCCTTGAGACTCGGTTTCTTCATATGAAAAAAATGGCAACTGTGATGTGCATAGATGGATATTAGTTACATTTTGTATGATGTCTTGTATAAATGCTGGTATATCTACTGATGAGTTTATTCAAAGTAAAGATACACTGAAATGCAAAACAACATAACAATTGTAAGAACACAATGTGTATCTATCTTTTGGTAATTGCAGTTCATAATTTTTAATTGAGGTTCTGAATCCATTCTTATTACTTTTTATAATAATCCTCCACAGTTGTTACTATCCACATTTTATATAGAAAAAAAAGGCCGCAGACAGCTACTGCTTATCCAAATTCAATCTTGTTTAGCAGAGGTAAAACTTGGGCTTTAAGTCAGGTTTTTACACAGGGCCTCTCTCTTTTAAAAATTCATAATTGACTGGCTTATCTTATAAAATATGCTTCAACATATGGTTTGGGGACGTTGGCAATAACAAGAAAGAAAAACACCCAGTGGTAATTATTAATGGTGCTTAATCATCACTTTGACAATGTTGAGACCATGTAACACCCTAAAAAGCCATAAGCTCCCATCTGTAGACGCCCAGAGCTTGCTGCACTCATCCAGCCCCTTCTGCTGCTTGCTGAACAAGAAAACCACAGAGGAAGATCAGTCACATGCTTCTAGTCCTGGCTTCTAGATCATAGCACAGTGTAGTCCTAACAGCTGCTTCACAAACCTGCATTTCAACTCGCTTTTCCATTGATGGCGCGGGGAGACTTAGTCATCATTTGTTTTGATTATCTCTGCTCTGAACTATCCTCAGTTCTTTGCTACATGCTCATACCAAAAGCAGAAAGCATCATTGGATGCACAACAGGAAGAGGCACTACGGTCGCTTAGAATCAACTCAGCTGTTGAGACTCTTATTGCTTAGGAGGAGAAGTGGATTTGCTGACAACCTGGTCCAGTCCCGCTATTTCCTTGCTGTGTGCTCTTGGATATTCACTACAAAGCCTCAACATCTGTATCTATAAAATGGGGGTTCATTATCATCTCTACTTATTTGGTCCCCTCAATGGCAAAGCTTCTTTTCAGCTCATGTTCTATCTAGTTAATGAATTCTATGCTCAAA
Source organism: Montemys delectorum (assembly GCA_019843815.1). NCBI lineage: Eukaryota > Metazoa > Chordata > Mammalia > Rodentia > Muridae > Montemys > Montemys delectorum. Next base: position 17,259 of record JADRCD010203544.1, read on the forward strand.
GTACATGTGGACATAGTTTTTAAGATACTGAAGCATGCATTGGAATAAGTGAAGAAAGCTACTTTTAATATATTCTACACCCTTCTGTTAACATAACATGGCTGGTTTTCACCACTGTTCTGTTGAAGGTGCTTTAAGCGTATACCTACCCTGGTGGAGATTACATTCTAGCACAGGGCCTCCGCTAGAAATGATTTAGCACTTAGGGGTCCTTACTGCCCTTGTGGAATGCAGGCATTGGGTTCCCATCACCCATGTCAGAAGAACTGGAACTCCCTCAAGCTCTAGTTCCGAGGAATATGATGCCCTTTACCAGTCTCTGCAGGTACCGCCTCATTCCTGATCTACACACAGGTATACAAAGGCACATAGACATATGCACACACATGTTAAAAATTGAACATAAAGTCTCAGAAAAGAACTCACACATGGTAATCTATTAGCCCTGACATTCTTTTAGAGGTCTGGAAAAGAAAAGGTCACGACTGCGTATAAACCAAATCTTTACATTTGGGTTTTTCTCAAGCTATTATTACTTTAGACATCCATCTAACTATCCATCCATCCACCAACCCATCCATCCACCCACACATCCATCCATCCATCCAGCTATGCATGCATGCATCCATCCATCCATAAATATTTTAAGGTAACATCTCATGTCAAAGCCAAAGTTTATATCAGATTCACTATCTTCTGTCCCAGACTCCTGAGTGTACAAATTGTCAGGCTTCCTATCTATGTTTGGCTGAGCAGTCTTGATTTTAGTGTGTATGCATAGTGTTTCCCCCATTAAACTGTAGTGTTCAGGTGTTCTTGTTCCTGATCATCTCTGTCTCTCTGAAGTAATATATGCCATTTAATGTCTGTGTTCCTCAGAACTTTAGTCACATTGGTAGCCCTGTACAGCAATAAAAGGGGATGCTAGAGCAATAAGTGGATGCACTGGAAGGTGGTCTCGATGACTCCTAGACTTGTGACATGAAAGAGGAACAGCTTAAAACTGACAGGGTGTGGATAGGGCAAGGCTGGTTTTAGGAGGACAGAAGGCAACATATGATTCCAGGTCACTATGCCAAGGAGTGTATGCAAAATGAAAAAAAAAAATGAACCTTTTAAGAGATATGTGCAGAGGGAAAAGATATAGAGTAAACACTGAAAGCCCCGTCAGACTCAGCAACATTGCTAAAAAAAAATGTCAACGGTTTAGAGTATTTATATTTATCCTTTTGTATCCAAGGGGCATGTCATAGCTGGAGGAAAACCCTTTCCACAGAGATCATAGCTCCTTACTCACAATGTATTATAGCTTACAAAATTCTAATTATTTGATAATGTGTCATTTTTTGTTGTTGTTTCTTCCAAAAGTCTGGTCTTGAATGAAAGGCATTTCATATGGAACAGTCTTCAAGGAGGTGAAGAAGCAGGTCAAAGTGAAAGCTCTGCCGTAGTCTCCATAGATTAAATAATTAATGTTTTACAAATAGTGCCAGCCAAAGAGTACACTATTTGCATTATTACCTCGGAGAATCAAGACAGAAGGAATAAGTGCTTGAGGATCTTTCTGATAGATTCTGACTCTGTCTCTCTTGCTCGTGGCTGTGATCCTTTGCAATGGTCTTATCCTTCTTGGAGTGGGTATGGAGATACCAATTGTGTTATCTTTAACATAAGATAATGTATCACATGGTGTGGAAAAATTGACTTTTCATACTGTTCGTATCATTTTAATAATCTATTAGCATATAATCATTAACATCACATTCAGAAATGTATTGAATGATAATGCATACTTACCTTGCAGAGTGCTGAGTTGTTCAAATACATGCAGGCACTACTTTACTTGGAGTCTCTCAGGTCATGTAATTGGATAAGTAAAATTATATAAAGGTTTGAAAAGGCTGAAAGTAAGTTAAAATTGGCATCTTCATTCATGTGTGTCTGGGACAAATGGAGATAGGAAGGTGCTTTTTCTCTGACTGTCTAGATGTCTGCTTATGCAGACTGCTCTAGGCAAAGTAGCTTACAGAGTGCATGCCACAGAGCTTGGAGTATAAGAAATTCAGAATGAGTGGGTTTGGTTCCTGGTGTGACTGTTGCTTGCCTTGTGAATGGTCATCTCTGTACTTTTCCTAACAGAATAGGCACATAAAAGACAGAAAAGGAAAGTTGGAGATAATAATATACAGAAAGATGGCAGGGGAGGCAAGGGAAAGCGAGAGAAAGACAGACAGTCTATATATTCTCTTGTTACATGGATGCTAATCTCATGATGGGAGTTATATTTCCACATACATTTTTCTCAAAGGAGTTCTCAGAGTTCAAATACTACCTCATTGATTTTGGGGGGTGAGTTACAAACTTTCAACCTATAAGATATTACCCTGTCCCCCAATTAATATCTTTTTCACAGTAAAATATAATTATTCAATTTAAATATCTCCTTAAATCTGACTTGCTTTAACACCAATTTAGTGTTGATTTCTTTTTATTGGAAATAGATTTTAATATAATATATTTTGATTATGGTTCCCCTCCCCCAACTCCTTACAGATCCTTTCTACTTCCCCTCTTACTCAAATCCACACCCTTTCTTTCTCTCTCATTAAAATACAGATGGCAAAAAGATAAGAAAGTAAAATAAAAATATATAAAACAAAATAGGAAAAAATAGACAAAGAAAAGAAAAATGTGCCCAAGAAACATATATAGACATGCTGCTAGGCATGAGACTGGCCATAAGATTTGTTTGTATACCCAAAGAGACTCTGTGGAGCAAACTAATATTTATTTTGTGAGCAGTTATCAATTAGAGATAGCTTTTGGGTTAAAGACTAAGGCTCATGGCTATTTCACCTCTCAGGATTGGAGCCCTATTTGGCTCAGACCAGACTAAATCCTGTATATTCTGCCACAGTTTCTGTGAATTCATTTGTGCATGGGTCTTGTTGATCTTGTTTCCTTGGTGCCCTCCTTCTCACTGGCTCTTAAAAATCTTTCTACCCTGTCTTTCTCTGGGTTCCCTGAACTCTAAGTGGTGGCAGGGGATGGAGTAACACTAATTTTAAAGTTCTACTTCTCATTGAGCTATTATCTGTATCAAATATGGAGGAGACAAATTAAAGTTGATCTTCAAGCCAATTTCCCTGTAGCTGTAATTTGTGGACCCAAACAAATCATGTGTTTCCTTCATACAGTGGTGTGAGGAATAGAGTAGATAGACATTCTCATTCCAAGAGAAAAAATTGTAAGGAAGAAATGATTGAGAGGTCCCAAGCAAGTCTAAACTTATTAAGAGAAACTAGTAGTTATGAAGGCTCAGGAAAAATTCATTTTAGTGAAAAAGCTTTGCTTTTTAGATCCATTGCAGTAAAGGTCCCTCCCCTGAGGTTCATTTACTGTCAGTTTAATGGTTCCCCAGGGATGGCTGATATCTGGGTCCTGAGATCTACATGTGTGGCTTATTTCTACTTGGCTATAATATGTCTTAGGTTTGCCTCATCTATCAGCTCCAGGTCATGTGAATGCCTCCATACATGTCCAGGATAAACCCAGGGTTTCCAAGTCCATGCCATCCTGAGTATCTCACACAGTAAGACAGTTCCATTGTTCTTATTGCAAGGTGCTAGGAGCACATAGTAGAAGATTTAAATGTCATCTGAATTCTTTCAGTGAAGAATTTGTATTGTTTTGTCTGTTTAATTTTGCTTGAGGGTGCTGTATGAAGGAGGTACTATATAGAGCATGGAAAAGTAGATTTGAAATAAACATAGTACAACAAATAAAGTCAATGACAATTCTGATTAAGCTGACAAGCCAAGCTAGTCCTCGAAGGTAGACAGTCTAGAGTTGAAGAACATTCAAGTGCATGTATAGGCTGCAGTCTTAGGAATGCTTTGCCAGTCAGTACCTTCCTTAGTTCTGTGCCTCAGTTTTCACAGACCACAGCTGTTTAGACACTCCATTTATTTTTTTCTATTCATTCAACTAGTATATGATTAGCTGCTCTGGGTTAGGGAATGTCTAACAAGACACTTCAGTAGATACAAAGCTCCATCAGACCAATAGCTAGGCAGAACACAGCTCCAGGTAGAAGATACAGATTTTATTGTTGAGATGGGGGAAATGTAAGCCTGTTGAAGATTGACAAGCATGTTCAGCCTTCTGCTTTGATCTTGTCGAATGTGGACAACTATGCTAACCACTTCTGTTCCTTGTTGTCCTTGAGTGGATCATCCCATGAGGACCTGCCAGCTTTGGAGAGCTCTCCTACTCACTTTAGAAGGAAATGCATGATTTTGAGTCAGAGTACACATTTACTAGAAAATTGTCTCTGAAACCTTTCCATCAACCCTATGGGGGGTTATGTTATTTCTAGAGCAAGTGGTTGTGACATTCACAGCACAAGCATTTGAAGAGTCCCCCAGGTTTTCCTTGTTATCAAAGTACCAAACACATATGTGGTTAGTCAAATTACCCTGGCAGTTGTAAATCCACAAGTTTCTCTTGTTTTCCATACAATTGTTAGAGCTCATTTATATATTATTTGTATTCTTAGGATATTGTCTTCAAGGAGAAAAGTTTATTTGATGCAATTGTCTATCCCTAGTACAAAGTAGTGGGTCACTTTACTAACTTCCACCACGTCTATATTACTAATGATGCTTCTTTTCTTTACCTTTTTTTTCTAGAAATTACTGTGCTTTGTGGCCCTTTGAAGACGTCGATTTCTCTTATTTGTTGAAGGACCAATCAGATGGGCAGAGCATGTTATAGGAATTGGCAGCAGGTATCCAATGGGTGAGGAAGGTAAGATGGACCAGCGGTACTAAGGGAATCACACGCTATGTTTGCAGATATGGAAGTTATACCTACTAGTTACAGTCCTTGTATCTAGCTTGATCAATTGAATTGATCTTCAATTTCACCAAATTCAAAGTAGCATTTTAGAAGGAAGCAACCCTGTCTTCTTGGCTTTAAGAAGACAAATATTCAATGTTGTTTTGATTGGTTTCCTTTTATTGTGTAGCTTTTAGGTGCCACTCTGGGGAGGAATTTTTTTTTTAATATCTGATATGGGAGCAAGGAAAGAGATTAAAGGTGGTAATTTTTTGATAAGGACATTATCTTGATAGGCTATGGTGATCTCTATACTTCATTTTTTGTCTTTTCCTTGCTTTTGAAAGGAATTCTTAAAATAAAAACAAGGTGGTTTGGGTTGTACAAGAAAAAGAAATTGCTAGGAGGCTTGAACTTTCATATCTCAAAAGCCAGGGAGCTTCATTAATAAGCCAGGATATATGACTTTAATGCTAGGCTCATCTCTGCTCTTCACTGACTGACTGACTTTAAGGTACTTAGCTCTTCTCTGAGACAATACAGTGAATGGACTGAGTCCCTGGCAGTTCTTAAGATTTAGAGGTATTCAGATCCATATTGACTCAATGATGACTGACACCATTTCCACAGGTCATGGGTATCTCTAGTTAAAAATCTGAGTTTTAGAGATGATCTCACCTGACTGGCCTGAAACTCACTATGTAGACCAGATTGTCATTGAATTTACAAAAACCCACCACCTGCTGTCTTCTGAGTGTTGGGATTGAAGGTGTGCACAACCACACCTGGATTTTAGATTAAAAAATAATAATAATATTAATTCTTTTGGTACTACTTGTTAATTTCTGGGATTCTAGATCTATCTATCCAAATGTCTGTGTCCATTGTGTATATGCACATAATTCTAGGTGCTACATGTGTGCAGGACAAACTTGTGTAACATATTTTCCTTTAAACCTTCACTGTATCCTATATCCAAAAGTTCAGTGGGCGTTCAAGTGTTTACTCAGACTAGAAATATAGGAGGAATCCCTTGTGTCTGTTAGTTGTTTACCCCTCACAGTAACTGACTCTAGTTTAATTCTATACATCCTGTTTTCAATTATTCTTCAATCACTTTTGGTTCATCTATTCCAACAGACAGTATCCAATACAAGGCAAATATTGGTCTCCATGCCTATTTTTTCTCATCGGCTACAAAGAGTCCTATCTTTCATGCATACCTTGAGAAATATCTCTAAGTCCATCTATCATGTTACTCTTCTGGTTCATTCCTTTTAAAGATAGAGATATGAATTAGTTATGAGTTTCTTAAGAGACTTTCAGAATCCTTTAATAAGAAATCTACCCTCTACCAACCAGAGTCACATCTCAGCTGCTCTTTCTGAACACCCAGCCGTTATTATATATTCCCCTATGAGCTACCCATTAGGATACAGGCTTGTTTCCCCCAAACAACAGCATTGATCTTATTTTTATATCTTAACCTGAACCTCTCTATTGCTAAAAAGATTTGTTTGCTTGTTTGCTTTGAGTTTTCATTCTCCAAGATTAAGTCATGGTTGTTTGCTAGACAATATTTCAGTAGCCAGGGATTACATCATCCACAGTAATTTTCACATTAGTTTTAATTGCCAGTAGTAGATTAACCAGCTTTCTCATCTCTGTGATCAAACAGCAACAACTCACAGGAAGAAAGATTCCTCCCAGCTCATTGTTTTAGGAAACTGAGTTCACTGTGGTAGGAAGGATAGGGTGTGGAACGGGTTCATAGCAGCCCAGATGTATGAAAGAGCTCCATGCATTGTAGTCAGATAAGAAACAACTCTGGACCAAACTAGAAACAGACATAACCTTCAAGACTTGCCCAAGCAACCGACTTCTGCCAGCTAGGCCACAGGTTCTGAAAACATGGCCGCTTCTTAAAATAGCACCATCTCCTGGAAAACAAGTGTTAAAACATAGATCCTGTGAGGAACATTTCATATTTGAAACACAGCAGTCTGCTTAATTGGCTACCTTTCCAGCTCCAGGTTTTTGGGGTCATGGTTCTTTTGGGGGCTATCACATTCCTAGTTCCAAGCATTCTCTGACCAAGAGTATGCATGTGATAATTACTTAGTAGACAAATACAATAAATGGAAGCCTTAGGTACATTTTTAACAGAAGATGATGAAAGGGACTTCAAGTACACACGCAGACACTGGCGGGGGATGGGAGGAGACAGGGTGAAGAGAGAGAGGGAGAGGAGAGACCTTACTAAGATCAGATAGCTACCATTTTATTCTTGCACTGTGTCAAAAGAATGAAAGAATGCTGTCATTAGAGATATCACTGCCTTAATTCCTTTTTAAGTTGCAGCTACTATTATAATTTAAAAAAAAAACAAATGAGAAAACTTGACCATACAGAAGATGAGTCGCCCATGCCATTATGCCCCGACTTATATCTTTTTAGTTTGTTTCAGTTGATTGCCTATAACTTTGCCTTTTACGAGTCTCCTCTCCTGTCTTACCTCTGAAAAAGCTACTAAAATATGGGTGAAAACATTTCCTCCAGCTAGGGCTGCTTCTTCAGCCCTCAGACACTATTATTAAAAAGGCAGCCATCGCAGGGCGATGGGGGTGCACACCTTTAATCCCAGCACTTGGGAGGCAGAGGCAGGCAGATTTCTGAGTTCGAGGCCAGCCTGGTCTACAGAGTGAGTTCCAGGACAGCCAGGGCTACACAGAGAAAACCTGTCTCGGGGAAAAAAAAAAAAAGACAGCCATCTAGCCTCTGTGTCTTTGGAGATTTCCTGGATCTTTGTGTCTCATATCTTAATGAGAGCCTGTTTTAAGAGAGAATTTCCATTTTAGAAGTCTTCAAAATGTTCTCCCATGCTCTGGTTAACAGTCGCTAAGCAAAGAAATATACAAAGAATGCAACAATGCATCAAGCAAAGCTGCGCCTCTCTGCAAAACAGCAGCCTGATTGGGAACTTGTAAGGCTGCTATGGGCTGCTCCCTTGTTGGCATATTCTGTACTGCTCTGCTCTGCTGCCTGGTCGGGCAGGTGACTTGCATCTCTCAGGTGGTTGTGCCTGTGAATGCTAATCATCTTGTTTCTGACAAGGTAGCTCAGTCTCTTCATTTCATCAGCCCTCTGAATCAGCACTTCGAGGGTGTACTAGTGACATTTCCTATTTTTCTAGAGAGTAGGGGCAAGGAGAGTGAGGGAGCAATGAAGCAGAGTCAAAAGCTAAAGAGAAAGCACTTCTAGGAAACCTGTTTTACCACCTAAGAATTAAAACCACCCATTTTCTTTGGGAACTTTTGCAAGCCTTTTATCCAAGGCAAGGAAACAAAACATTCTTACCCTTCCAGCAAAGACCATTGAGACTAAGGAGTCTGCTGCCCATAAATCTGTATTTAAATTAAAAATAACAACCACTATCAACACCCCCCCCACACACACACAAAAGCAAAACATGACACAGATAGAATAGTAGAGTAGACTCTTGGACTTTTCAGGACAGTGTTCTGATTTTAAGGAAAGGGTTTGTATGTCTCAGGGGAGAAAACAGCTTGTTAGGAACAAAACATGATAAGTGAGATTTAGTCAAGACTTTATTCTTAACTTTGGTGGTTTGGATGAATCTAACCCTGTCCATTTCTTCTATATTGACTTGCAATTTGTACAGATTTTAGTTTCCTGATTGTGTCCCTGTGATTTGCCACAAACACAGGGAAGGATGAAAAAGACATGTGTCCTCTCTAAATGAAGCTTGCAGCCAAGTAGATCTGCATGATGTACTCAAATCTTAGTGGAAAGGGAACAGAGGAGAGACTCTCAGCCCAGGGTAGAGACAGGGCAGGGTTCATAGGAACATCTCTCAGGAAACCCCCTGGAGCTTTTGCTTTCACTCTGAGCCTATCTGTAACTTAGGTATGATTCTCAGTTCACCAGAGATGTTCCCCAGGTGGTTGTAGGATAGCTGTCAGCCCTGAAACCCTGCTGGGTATTTAATAGGGCACTGGGGCTTGCAAATGAATGCCTTAGAGAAGTGTCCTTTGCAGGAGAGGTCTACAAGAACACTCCTGCCCTGCTGAGGAACAATTGGCAGGGGCTGCAGGTCACAGGTCACCCCATTATTTCTCATTTGCATAGAAGTCAATTCCAGAAAGCTGCTTGGAGGGCACCTCACCTGTGCTGCCAAATCCACCAGGCTCTGAATTGTTGCTGACAGCTCTAAATGCTGGCAGCCTGCTGCTGTGTCCTCTGAGCCTGCTGGGTCTGTCTGAGAATGCACATTTCCTATTTTGGGATGTAGGCCACCATGGAGAAGGAGGCCAAGTATCTGTCTGAAGTCAGTGTCATTGAAATCATCAACCGACATCCCAGTCACTTGTTGACTATATACTGCAACTCTTCACTATGGATAATGTGACAGCTATTTCCTGATTCAAGAAAGGATTGCATGATGCTCTCTTATGGGCTAGGCGAAGTGAATATTTTACCTGATGAACTCCAGTCTAAAGGATAAGCTTACACTAAAGTACTAGTGATTTGTCTTGCTTTATTTAACTCACAACACACAAAAGAGACGTTTTTAATAATAACTGGCTGATGGTTATTGAACATTGCTTTGAGGCAGGCTCTGTCTTACATGGAATGCAGTCAGTATCTTTTCTGATATTGCTGAAAACATTGGCTGCTGTGTTAGGTGCCCTGGTAGATGGTAGGATTCTGGGGTTCCCAATAGTTCAAGAACTTGCAGAGGACCACAGAGCTAACAATGGATAGGCTGGATCTCTGCCTCTGTGTATGTCTATGTGGGATCTCCTAGCCATTAATTTGTTTCTGCTAAGTCTTTTGTACCCCTTAATCAGCTCAGTGAGGGAAACAGTATCCACAGACAGGCAACAGATTAAGTGACAGCCCCTGCTCCAGCTGTACAACTGAGACATATGTGTGAGGAGCTTAAGTCCAGCCCACACTAGTTAGCTCTTTGATTGGTTATCTATAGAATTTCTAAACAGCTACAGGGCCATAAATTTAAATAGCCATTTATGTTCCTTCAAAGTGACATCCAACTGCATTCTTTTGCACACTGTTCTATGTCCTAGTAAAAATTAAATTTCCTTTCTTCTCTTATTTGTGACTGTTTACACTAAAATACTTCTGTTTGTTTTTAAAATATAGCAAACCTAATGAAGAATTTAAAACCAGTATAAGAAATCCTCATGAACCTTTCACCTAGAGTCTCTGACATTTAAAAGTTATTTGGTTTTATTCTATGCAATGGTTTTATGAATTATCACCCCGAACCCGTGTATATCACTAAATCATAGATCCAAGTAAGTTTTCTCTTCCTATGCTCTTATGTAAACACATAATCCTGATGCAGTGGCAACTGAAATCATAATTTCTTGGCCTGTCAGAAGAAGCTGATCAGCCCTGAGTGTATAGATGGACTGAGGAGGCCATCTTTAGATACCTTGACCTTTGGTGAAGAATTTGACCCTGGCTTAATTGATCATCAAGGGCAACTGTTTGCGGCAGGAAAGCATACTCCCTATGTGCTCAGTGGTCCAAGGAAGCAACAGACTGTTACATTGAAATACGATCTCTTCATTTCCGACAACTAGCTATTTAGCTGGCATTATCTCCTCTGTTCTGCTTGTCAGAGTCAACATGGCATCTCAAAAGCTAGTGTAGGATTCCCTCTGAAAGATCAAAGCATCTCAACTTTGCTCAAGTTATCTGTGTACTTCCTATATGTATTATATTGCAAAGTGTTGTGTGCATGCAAAATGAGAGGAACTTTGAATACTGGGGCAGTCAGGAAGTAACCTAAAAAGGCAATGTGATAGGGTTTTGTAGCCCTGTGGTCTAGATATCAAAGTATTTTTCTGAGGTGACTATTCAAGGCTTTGTATGAGTAAACAAACCCTAAAAGACTCCAGGAGACACTCTTTCACCATCTTTGCTAGGACATACTTCATATATGTTTTTCAAGCTTGGTTCTCTCAGGAGATGAAAGAGATACAAAGAGAAATATCTCAGTTGAAAAAGCAATTGAATCTGCACACAGTGGGGTGAGGTGTCAAAGAATAATGTCCTAGATGCTCATTAATCAAATCCTTTATACACTAGAGACACAAATTACCTTCTTTCTGAAACTAAATTTACCTAAACACCTGCCAATAAGCTCCTGATACTTCCTTTTATCAAGGAACTCATAAACCTAAGCAGGCATCCATTGGCCCCCTTATGATTCTTGCTATTTCCTTAGGGTGGGCAGTATAAGACATTTCAGCTCTCCCTAGATAGTTTCAGAAAGAAATCAAGCCTTTGCTCCTTTGTCCTACCTAGTATCACACGGTTCCTAAGACACAAGATTATCTTTCCCTCTAGAGGGTATGAAGCCAGATTACCCTATGCCCTTTGGAGAACTCAGAGCTCAAGGCAATGAGAGAATAAAGTACAGAGAAAGAAAGGTAACAAGCCACATTAAATCTACCATCAGTTCTCTATGTCTGTGGAGTATCCAAAAGGTTACAGCAAGACACCTGGCAGATGTCTCCGTTAGGAAGCTTTAGAGAAATTTTGAAGGGGCCAGTGAGTTCATCCTATTGAGAGGCTCTGAACTTTATATCTGAGCACCATGCCAAGTGCTGTTAGGTTGCCATAGTAACAGTTTCTATACATTTTATTTCACAGAAAAGGCGTTTTAAAATATTGGTCACATACGTGCAAAGGTTAGTTAGTATGTAACTCTCTGAATGAAGCTCTGGCAGGTTTTTCCCAGTATCTTAGTTCCAACCATTGTAGACATCATGTTGATTCTCTTGACATCTCTAACTACATTTCCCAATTTACACTTAATAAATGAACTCTGTTTTGTAGCTAGGTAGTAGATTGGTTTGCTTGCATGCACAGGACCCCAAGTTCATTCCCCAGCACTATTATTTCCCAAAAGAGAACATTCAGAAAGATTGATACCCACTGTCTTAAATCATGTGCATTATTATTCTTGAGCAATGAAAGACAAAGCTTGAAGCTTGTATGGTTTCATTCTCTTCAAAGCTTAAGGCTAGACCACTCATGCTGCACAAGCTTCACACCACTGCAGCAAGCAGCCCTGTGCTCACACAGGGCTAGCCAGGATGACTGGTGTCAGGGTAATGAGGACATGGTCAAGGCCATGGTTTTCTCAATGGTGCACCTCCTCTGAGCTGCATTGTGGGGCTGTGGTGCATACTGTGTCTAGTGGCTTTGCTTTGAGGTCAAAGCTTTAGATGCTTGCCCTCTTTTACAAGCTAACTTTTCTAGGTCATTACCTGGCATATTAGACTGTTATCAGCTTAACATATACTCGTGTTTCATCTTCAAAAGGCCTCACCTACCATGTACTATCCACCCGGGGCACATGGCTGGTTGTCCCTGAACCTTTATGACGCTATGCTTCCACACTCATGCCTTTCTCTCAACCTATTTGTCTAGATTTGAGGATAAAACACCTTCTCCTGTGTGTAAGGAGATCCTGTGAGAAAACTGACCACTTTTTAGCCCTGTTCACAGAGATCTTGGTGGTCCCTCGGAATCTCATTGTAAGTTCCATAATGCCTTTGATTTCATAGCCCCATTTATCCACTAAAATAATGAAATTATGTTTTACAGCAATTTTGAAATAAAAATTATAATTTTCTACTTTAAAAGTTAATTTTCTAGTTATTTCCTGTAACTTTAGTTTTTCAAAACCTATTTTTAATGATGGTTCTTAAACGCTTTAACCACCCTGTATGCCACCACCCACCAGAGGTAGTAGAAAAGAAAGGATACCAGGGAGGTAGATCTGTTTAGAAAGGTTCTTTGGAGTAACTTCTGACTGTGTTGTCTGGAAATTGGTAGTTCACTTCACAGGTTAACAGCGGCAGCTTGGTCCATTTCCCAACACTTCATGGATATACCAGCAGTCCAGTTCAGTAGGGTTAGGATAGCAAACACAAATGAGCAACAGTGGTATTTCACAGCAGAGACAATCATGCCTCAGCCTCCTCTTGAGTCAGCAGGAAGGATGCCAAGAGAAGTTCTCAGCTGTGGCTCTCTCATGGGAACAAAGGTCAGTGAAGACTCTGTAAGCAAGCCTAGCTTAGCCTCCATCACTGTCCATAGAGTCCAATTTATACTCTCCAAACATCATGTGTGCTCCACGGGTCCT
>JADRCD010203545.1:644-18509 GCA_019843815.1 Montemys delectorum
TGATTCCTGGGGCTGAAGCCTGCCCTGAGTCCTTGGGCTGAAGTCTGCCCTGGAGGGAAGCTCTCGCCTATCAGGCAGGGGGCAGAGGTGGTAGCTGATCCAGCTCTGTCACTGGGAAGCTGACAGGCTCCTGTCCCTGCAGTCCTGCAGCTCCCCTGCACTTCCTGAGGCCTTTGCCTCTTGGCTGGTCCCACCTGATTCCTGGGGCTGAAGCCTGCCCTGAGTCCTTGGACTGAAGTCCGCCCTGGAGGGAAGCTCTCACTTGAGTCCTTGGGCTGAAGTCTGCCCTGGAGGGAAGCTCTCTGCTGGCAGGCAGGGGGCAGAGGTGGTTGCTGATCCAGCTCTGTCACTCCTCATTCCTTCTTAAAAAGGGGAACCAAACACCCACAGAAGGAGTGGCAGAGATTAACTATGGAGCAGAGACTGAAGGAAGGACAAGCATATAGCTATCTCCTGAGAGGCTCTGACAATACCTGACTAATACAGATGCAGAGGCTCCCAGCCATTCATTGAAGTGAGTTCTCAGTTCCCAATGAAGGAGTTAGAGAAAGGTTCTATGGAACTGAAGGGTTTGTAGCCTCTTAGGACGAACAACAATTACTAACTAGTACCCTCAGAGCTCCCAGGGACCTAACCACCAATCAAGGACTATACATGGTGGGACTGAATGTTCTGGCAGCATGTGTATAGTAGAGGATCACAAATTCGATCATCTATAGGAGGAAAGGACCTCGGCCTTGTGAAGGTTTTGTGCCCCAGTGTAGGGGAATGCCAGGGCCAATAAGTGGGAGAGGGTGGGGTGGCAGGCATGGGGAGTGGGGAGGCAAAAGGGGTTTGTTCTTGTTGTTTTTGTTTGTTTGTTCATTTGTTTGTTTTTTGGAGGGGAATCTGGGAAAGGAGAAATTTACATGTAAATAAAGAAAATATCTAAAAAAAAAAAAAAAAAAAAAAAAAAGAGGAAGTTTTTGAAGAAAGACGTCCCAGGGTAGACTCACAGTTTAAGAAACTTTTGAGTGGATCTTACACTTCAGTGCTGCTCACAACAAGGATGCATTCTGGTTGTTGTGGCTATGCAGGGAAGTGGTGTAGAGATGGACACAGAGGTTGTACTAATAACACTGTCCATTAACATGTGTTGTGAATGTGTGGGGTTAGCTGAGGACCACTGCAAGTTAGAGCTTATGTTTATCCAAGGATTTTCATGACAAACGCTTAGTCCCTACTGTGCGGAATAATTAAGAGTTGTGGACTGCTGTGACATTTGTAGATTATCAACAGCATCTACTTGAAGTGATTTATAGTGTGCTGGCTGCTATCATGCTCTCTTTCATGTCCTGTTCATAAGGCAAATGGTTTTGGCATGAAGTTCTACTATAGTATACTGCCTTTCTACAAATGTTAAAGTTGATAAGCCAATTTATCGTGTCTCTGTATAAGTTGGTGATCTCAGGTGTTTTGTTTTAATGAATTGAAGGACACTAATAGAGACATGAAGAAAAATACGAGAAAGTAACCCTATGTTATATTGGAACATTTTTTGTCCTCTTTTTCCTTTTTCTCCTCTTTTCTTCTTCGATCACCATCATCACCAACAACAACGTTATCATCATCATTTCACCACTACTACTTGAAGGACCTATATGGTGTTGGAAACTAGCAATGTATTATAATTTATTGAAATCCATAAATAAGGGGTCATCAATTTTCTGGAGCTATAGCTTTATAACTGAGATTGGATACTTAATAAAGGGAAAAGTTGCATCTGAGTTATTATTCTGGTAGCTAGAGCATCTCATCCTGGGGAGAGACTCACGGCTGTATTATAACTTAGGAGGGAAAAAGAAAATAACCAGCCTTGTGGGAAATGAATTACATGACAAGATGGAAAAAGAGGAGATTCCAGGATCCAGGTTTACTCCTTTCCCCATTAATTTATTTGTATATTTACTTTAGAACCCCATACCAGTCCTCTCTCTTTTTCTCCAAGTTCCACCTTTACAAATCCCTCCTCCTCTTACTCCCCCTTCTCCTGAAAGAAGGGGAAAATCCCTTCCTTTGTGTACTAGCCCGTTATAGTACATCAAATTACAGCAGGCATAAATGTATCATCTCACAGAGGCCCAATCAGGCAATCTAATTAGGGAAAGGGGATCCAATGGCAGGCAACAGAGTCAGAGACACTCCCTGCTACAATTATTATGGGACCCACGTGAAAACCAATCAACACATTTGCTATAAATGTGTTAGAGGCCTAGTTTCAGCCCCTGCATGTTCTTTGGTTGGTGATTCAGTCCCTGTGATCCCCCATGGGTCCAGTGTATTTGACTCTATAGGTCTTGTGGTATCCTCAACCCCTCTGGATCACTTAATCCTGTCCCTCTTCCACAAGATTCCATGAAGACCGCCAGATATTTGTCTATGGGTCTCTGCATTTGTAGCCATCTGAAGCTGGATGAAACCTCTCAGGAGACAGTTATGATAGGCTCCTGTCTGCAAGCATAGGAGAGTATCATTAATAGTATCAGAGTTGGCTCTCTTTCATGGCTTGGGTCTCAAGGTGAACCAGTCATTGGTTGGCCATTCCATCAGTTTCTGCTCCATATTTTTCCCTGCACATCTTGTAGAGTGGACAAATTATGAGCCAAAGCTTTTGTAGTTGGGTTGATGTACCTCTTTCTTCACTGGAAGTCCTGCCAGGTTATAGGAGGTGTCCACTTCAGGCTCCATGTACCCAGCTGCTAAGAGTATCAGCCAGGGTGATCCCCATAAACTACCAGGAGCTTCCCCAGTCCCAGGACTTTGCCTAGTCCCAGAGATGCCTCTCACCAATTTCCGGTCTCACTCTCATTCCTTGCTATCTCCACTCTCCCGACACCTAACTACATGCCCATTGTCCTCCTCACATCCATTTACCTCTCTTCATCAACTTCTGATGACTATTTGGTTAGTTTTACTTCTGAGTGAGACTCATACACCCTCCCCTAGGCCTTCCTTATTAGTTAGCTTCTTTGGATCTGTGGACTATAGCATGGTGATCCTGTATTTTATGGCTAATGTACAATTATAAGTGAGTACATACAATTCATGTCTTTCTGGGTTTGGGTTATCTCCTTCAGGATGATATTTTCTAGTTCCATTTATTTGTTTACAAATTTTATGATGTCTTTGTTTTTAACAGCTGAATAGCTTTCCATCGTATAGATGTAATATAGTTTATACATTCTTCAGTTGAGGGACATCTAGGTTGTTTCTAGTTTCTCTGTATTACAAATAAAGCTGCTGAAAACATAGTTGAGCAATTGTCCTTGTGGTATAGAGGGGCATATATTTAGTTTATGCCCAGGAATGCTTTAGTTGGGTCTTGAAATAAAACTATTTGCAATTTTTGGAGAAACAGCCAAATTGATTTCCAAAGTGCTCGTACAAGTTTGCACTCCCACTAGCAATGAAGGAGTGTTCCCATTGTTCCACATCCTTTCCAGCATGTGCTGTCTCTTGAGTTTTTTGATCTTAGCCATTCTGACTGGTGTAAGATGAAATCTGGGAGTCATTTAGATTTGCATTTTCTTGATGACTAAGGACTTTGAATGTTTTTTAAAATGCTTCTAGATCCTTAGAGAGTTTAATGTTGAGAATTTTCTGTTTAGCTCTGTTCCCCATTTTTAATTTGGCTATTTGATTTGTTTGTGTCTAATTTCTTGAGTTCTTTGTATGTTTTGGATATTAATGCTCTGTCAGAGAGCACATGAGAAGATCTTTTCCCATTCTGTAGGCTGCCATTTTGTCCTTTTGGTGGTGTCCTTAACCTTTAAAAGTCTTTCAGATTCATGATGTCTCATTTATTAATTGTTGATCTTAATGCCGGAGCCCTTGGTGTCCTGTCAGGATTGTGTCAATGTGTTCAAGGTATTCCTTCATTTTCTCTTCTATTAAATTTAATGTGTCCCATTTTATGTTGAGGTCTTTAATCTGCTTGGACACCACTTTTGTGTAGGGTGATAAATACAAATAAATCTCTGCATTCATCTTGAAGATGCTTTTTTTCTTTCCAATGTATGGTTTTGGGTTCTGTGTTAAAAATCAAGCATCCCTAGATATAGATGTGTGGGTTTATTTCTGGATCTTTCATCCTATTTCATTGATTGTTCTGTGTGTTTTTATGTCAATACCATTGCTCTGTAATACAGCTTAAAATCAGGGATATTGATACCTCTAGTAATTCTTTTATTGTACAATTTTTTTCATATGAAGTTGAGAATTTCTGTTTCAAGGTCTGTAAAGTTTTGTGTTGGAAATTTGATGGGAATTGAGTTAAATCTGTAGATTGTTTTGGTAAGATGACCATTTTTACTATGTTAATTCTCCCAATCCATGAGCAGGGGAGATATTTCCATCTTCTGATATTTTCCTCAATTTCTTTCTTCAGAGACTTAAAGTTCTTGTCGTACAGGTCTTTCCCTTGCTTAGTGAGGGTTACACTAAGATACTTTATATTATGGCTTTTGTAAAGGGTATTGATTTCCTAATTGCTTTCATGGCTTATTTATCATTTGTGTAAAGGGGGGTTACTAAATTTTTTGAGTTATTTTTCTACCCAGCCACTTTTCTGCATGTGTTTATCTGAAGCTGTACAAGTTCTCTGGTAAAATTTTTATTGTGACTTAAGTATACTATCATATCATCTTAGAATATTACATCAGAGCCTTTCTAGGTATTATTTTGCTAATGAACCTATTAGAGTATGTCTATGGTAAAATATAGGTGGTGTCACTATACAATGGGGATATAAGAACATGATAAGAAACACCAGTTTCTGGAGAGTTGGCCCTGCCACTTTTCTATCATGTGGTGGTGTGGGTATGAGGGAAAGTTGCTCTTCCCAACACATACACACACACACACACACACACACACACACACACACACACACACACAAACATTTCTTGCCACCTGTGGAAAGCAGAAGGGCCCTCACTGGTACTTAATTTCATTATGTCAAGTGTGGACCCACAAGAACCTTATGAAAACTTTCTAAGCACAAGACTTCCAATGATATAACCTCCTTCCTCTAGACTCTGCCTTTTACAGCTTTCACTGGAGCTGGAGCAAGGGAACCGCAGTTAAGAATGTATGCTACTTTCCCAGAAGATCTGTGATTTGTTCCTGTCACCCATTTGGGCAGCTTAAAACCATCTGTAAATCTAGTTCTAGAGGAATCTTCATATACATGGGCAATCTCTCCTACACAAACACAATTCTAAATGACTAAGATATGGTCCTGTGAAGGCTCTATGCCCCAGTGTAGGGAAATGCCAGGTCCAGGAAGCAGGAGAGGGTGGGTTGGTGAGTAGGGGGATGGGGGAGGGAATAGGGTTTATTTTTGGAGGGGAAACATGGAAAGGGGATATCATTTGAAATATAAATAAAGAAAATATCTAATAAAAATGACTAAGATAATAAATCTTTAAGGATTTCCTCACTTCTCAACATTCACTAGGGATCCAGTTTTCAAGACATGAGCATTTGGCCAATGTACTCACCACACTGAGAGACTTGGATAGCAGTTTTTCTTAGTGTTGGGGGTCAGTTTATCACAACTGACATCCTATCTCTTCACCGTTATTCATATAATACTTTTTAAGGCAAGTATTAAACAAAGGGTAGTCGGTTTTATCTCTTTTGTGGGGTACTTTCTCTTTTCAGTGTTACAAGCAATGGGAAATTGCTACTCATCTGGCTTAAACAATATGGAGAAGTACCCCTAAACCAGCACTAGCAAAAATAGCTTCCCTTTTCTTTCTGGTTTGTGATTTTGGTTGTTTTCATTCAGCTTCAGATTCCACATAGCTAAGCACCAAATATAGAGACAATAATGACCGTGATGACAAGCAAACACACAAATGTGACAACTTATCTATTTATTTTAGAAAGGAAACCTATTTTATTCGAGTCCTACACTTGCTTGTTTTGAACATTATAATGGGAAGTAATCATGCCTTTTTCTTCATAATCTAACTCCTGGCAAATGGGAGGATTTCTAAACCTTGACTAAAACCAAGAAAACCTTGTTTTCCTTGCTGAGATTCTATTCCTCTTCTTTGGAAAGCATGGCTCCATGGAGACTGCACAAGAAAACCTGGACAAAATGTAGGCTGTGTTAGAAAAGAAGTGTCACTGATGGTTGTTCTGGAGCAATCCTCAAAGCCTGAGCTCACGAAGTGATGGTGAGAGAGTGCAACACATTCTCAGAGTCATTGAAGCACTTCCTAACTGAACACAAGGTCCCTGAGGAATCTCAGACCAGGGGTTGGTGTGCACATAGCCAGGTATTGTGAGTTTCAACGGAAATCCACTTCTTTCTGTGTTTGTCTTCCTGGCTCTGCCTCTTTCTTTCTTTGTCTTTTCTATCTGTCTCTGTCTATCTTTCTGTCAACATCTTCCTTTCACTTCATTGTCTCCCTTTCTCGGCTTCTTGATGTCTTTATTCTCCAAGTTGTTCTTTTCTCTGTGTATTCAACATCTCTTCCCTGTAAGCTACAGTTTTTGTTTATCAGCTTCAAGTTATATGTGGTCTTGTTGCTAACCTTGATGTCTATGGTAGTAATAGTTTTTCATGTGACTTTTTAAAGAAACATTTGAAACTATCTAATGTTAGTAATCTCTTCCCATATTACTAATTCTGTTTTTCTCTTTCATGCTTCTCCTTCATTCAGCCCTTCCTGCATTCTTATTCCTAATTAACACTCTCTATCACCACCTTCTATCTCCTCTTCTTTGAATCTCCCATCATTGTGGTTTGTTATTAATCTCCTGGCCTTCATTGTTATTCCAAACCAAATGTAAGTATCTGAAATTTCAAAGCTAACATCCACAAATGAGATGACTTCATTCAGAATGATTGCATACAGCTCCATTCATTTACAAGAGAAATTCACATTTTTATTGTAAGGGCTGAATAATTCTCAATTATGTAAACTTATCACAATTTTATTGTCTATTAATCAGTTGATAGGACTCTGGGTGGTTTCCATTTTCTAGCTATTGTGAATAGAAAAGCAATGAACATGGATGAGTAAGTATCTCTAAAATATGATATGACATTCTCTGGATATATGCCCAGTAGTGATACAACTAAACCATGATGTAGATTTATTAACAGCTTTTTGAAGAACCTTCATACTGATTTGTATAGTAGCTACACCAATTTGTATTCCCACTAGCAATGACTAAGTGTTCCCCTTTCTCCATATCCAAGCCAGCATTTTTCATTTTATATGTTATGGATGTTACCCATTCAGACTGAGTTAAGTTGAAATTTCAAAGTACTTTTACTTTTATATTTCTGTGATAGATATTGTTGTACATTTTAAAACTTGTTTCTTGGGCTGGAGAGATGGCTCAGCGATTAAAATCATTGGCTGCTCTTCCTGAGGTCCTGAGTTCAATTCCCAGCAATCACATGGTGGCTCACAATGGTCTGTAATGGGATCCAATGCCCTCCTCTGGAGTGTCTGAAGACAGCTATAGTGTACTCATATAAATGAAATAAGTAAATCTTTTTTTTAAAAAAAAAAAAAAACAACTTGTTTCTCTGCCATAGTGTTTCATATTTTTTAGAACTCAGTATACTTTCATGCCTCGGCATTTTATTGTGTTGTTTTCTTGATATTTAGTCGTTTTGTGTATTAAATCTAGTAATTCTTTGTCAGATATAGTTGGTAAACATATTTTCTTATTCTCTAAGCTGCCTCTTCTCTTGACTGATGTTGCCCTTTGCTGGATAGAAACATTTTTAATTTCATGAGGTCCTGTTTATTAATTGTTGCTCTTACTACCTTCACTATTGGTCTCATGTTCAGAAAGTCTTTTTTGTGCCTATAAACTCATATATTCTTTAATTTATCCTCTATCAGATTCAGTTTATTGGGGATTATGTTGAGATTAGTAAACCATTTGTGGTTGAATTTTGTGTAGGGAGAGAAATAATTACCTGGTTTCGTTCTTCTACTTGTACCAGTCCACTTTAACCAGAATTATTTGTTGAAGGCACTTTCTGTCTGCCAATATATATTGTAGGCATCTTTTTTTCAAATATAAGCTGGCCGCACTAGAGTAAGCTTTTATGTGTGTCTTCAGTTCTGTTCTATTAATCAATGTGTCTTTTTTTTCTTGTTATTACCATGCTTTGAATGATACTATAGTTTTGTAATATAGTTTCAAATCTTGGATGGTACAGAATAGCTTTCTCCTTTAACTGTGAATATGAATAACATGATTTCTTGGTTCATCCCTACTCCAGTTGATTCTATATCTTGGCTAAACTAAATAATTCTCAATGGACCTAGCAATACAGATGTCTCTATCAGATGATAATTTAATTTCCTTGGATAAACAGGAAAACCTAAGAAATTATATAAATCAGAATAATGGAATGTAACAGTGAAAACAGTTTTTAGTGAATAATTACCATTTATATTAGAAAAGTTTTCTAAATAAATAATGTTTTTCACCTAAGACATCACAGAGACAAAATACATATAAATAAATTATAAGAGTGAAATAATAGAAACAAAGACAGAAATCAGTAAAATTATGACTGATATTTTAGACAAAATCAAGCAGAAAATCTTCTTTTTATCATCTAAGATTAATTAAATTTTATTCCTCTTTCTCAGCTGAGGAAGGAGAAAAAAACAAAATGAGGTAAGATAAAATTTAATCTTTAGAACAGACAAGAGAGTTTTGCCAATGCCAAAATATTAAAACAACTGTAACAGATGTTATGAACAACTCTGAATCCATAGATTCTATAATTTGGATGAAATTACTAGAAACCACTATCACCATTCGTCACATGGGTTAAAGAGATAGTTCAGCAGTTGAGAGAAATGGCTGTGCTTCTGGATGACGTAGTGTGGATTTCCAAAACCTTCATGATGGTTCACAAGGATCTGTAACTTTAATTTAAGGAGATGAAACAGATAACTCTAATAGAGTTGCAGTCCTTTTCACAAAAGGGAATACAAAGAAGGTAAAGGAATACATAAACGGATATTTTATATTAGAAAGTGGTTGGTTAAGTCCAAACCTTCATGCTACTATTGCACTACTAAATATATCTTCACTGACAGTGCAGAACTGAAGCACACAGGATTCACAACTTTGGAAAGCTATTGTCTGCTCTTCTCTCACATAGACCTTCATAGTACTTTATCACACTATGCGTAAATGTATTTATTCTAGAGTTTTACAAACATTCACAATGATCTCCACTGAAGAGAATACATTCTTGATACTGTAAACTTGATCATAAGCCTATAGCTAGGGAGATCATTAGCCATAAAGAGTAACTAATGACTGAAAATCTACTAGGTACACATGTAACTAAACTCCGTATTAAATGTTTATATTTATATCCATAGATTAGTGCTATTGTCAACCTGCTGAGTAAAGCTTCTTTTTGCAGACGAGTTAGTTTATGAAAATCTCACAACTGATAAGGTGAAGAGAAAAGTAATTTTGGGTACTATGCTTTAGACATATGTATACTGTCTCCTCCAAGACCAATGGGGCATCACAGAAGCAAGCATGGGAAGACTGTAAGAGTCAGGGGAAGGAGAGCAAGGAGTACACAGAATCACTACTTTCTGGATACAGCATGGCTGTCACAATCATAAACATACATCAGCTATGGTTGCTGGAACAAGACTTACACACAGAAAGTCACAGGGTAGCACTGTAAATACTTGGTAAAATGACAGAAGCCAGCTAGAATGGGAGATGAGAGGGTAATGAAGAATATGATCATCATCCATTCTGTACCTGTACATAATTGTTGAAAACAAGGTAAGGAAACAAAACAAAACTTATCTCTATATGAAGAAAATGAAGATTCTCAGTATTTTAAAGCACTAGAGAAAATTGAGTTGACACTTTAATAGGATAAGAGTTAGCTGTGCTAAGTATCCAGTACAATTGAAAATTATATGTGTGGCTCATGGATATGGAGAAAGATATGTCATATTTACTGTGAAAGTATGATAGCAAATTTGATAATACACAGTTCTCAGATGACCTAGGAAGCCTATGCTACAATATTTATTCTTGAGTCCTTCAAACTTCACACACACACACACACACACACACACACACACACACACACACACACTGGAATGTTTTATAGCAGCTCTATTTAAAATTATCTAAAACAATACAGCTCAAATATCTTTCAGAGAGTGAATGGATAAACAAACTGTGGTACATCAATACAATGGAATATTTTTTTAGCAATAAAAAAGAATGAGCTGTAGACACATCCAACAACTTGGATGAATATCAACACAGGCTGAGTGAAACAAGACAACTCTCGAAGTTTATACACTCCATGACCATATTTGTAGAATCATCTCAAAGAACAAACCTTCAGTGACAATGAATAAATCAGTGACAGCCAGGATAAGTAAGGAAAAAAAAATGTGTGACTGTGAAGACCTATTTCCTGATATAGATGGCCTTCCTCTGAGTTCTGATTGCATCTAGTCTTTATCTTAACTGCAGCTTTAGGACATTAAACTTCATGGAATTACCAAAAGCCAGCCTAATATTAAAATAAAATATGAGGAAGATGTATTAGAGGGGGTAGGGCACACGATCCATGGAGCATTTAGATCTGGACCTTCTAACAGGAAGAATTAAAATCTTCTGGATCTTCACGGATCTTGATTTTCTCCTAGGAACAGATCTTAAGTATTGTGATGGAAACTTACCCTTCTCTTTGAACATGGTTATTATTTCTGAGCAGGAGCCCCACCTCACACCGGCCAAGTATTTAAGAACTGATGGACTAAAGCAGCTCACAGTTCCATATTGGGAAAGATGAGGCCTTGGC
Organism: Montemys delectorum; assembly: GCA_019843815.1. Taxonomy (NCBI): domain Eukaryota; kingdom Metazoa; phylum Chordata; class Mammalia; order Rodentia; family Muridae; genus Montemys; species Montemys delectorum. Next base: position 11,533 of record JADRCD010203545.1, read on the forward strand.
TAGACCTAGAGCCATAAAAAATACAAAATCCAGGTATTCTGTGAGACAGCACGTCAGCTCACACAATGATGCAGTGCAGTGGGCTAAGGAGTCTGCCCAGGTAGTCACAGAAAGAACTTCATTTTGTGGAATGAAACTGTGTTATAAAATGTGAGAGACAATCAGGTAGAATTAGGCATTTGGCTGAATCAAGCTGCATTATTGAGAGAGACCAAATGGGAAGTGGAAGCTTTTGTGATATTTTTCTTAAGCTATATGACTAAAATATGGGTATCTTTTTTCAGTACCAAATTTGGATTTTAGGTAAATTAGAAGAGATTTATTTAGTGCTAACTTCTAGGGAGGCAGTCCTCTGAGGCACTAGGAGCAGAAAGAAACCACAGCAGGTTTCTCTACCATTCTGATAAAACTTAAGGAATATCTATGGCAAGTGGCAAAACTCATATTATGTAACCAATATCAACGTAAGACCAATTCGTCAGAAATGACAATAGACTTTAGCCTCCTAACAGTTGTTTTCCAGCTCTTCCATGACAGTAAGAAGACCAACATTTCCCTCTAGTGGTGACTTGAATAACTTGCTTTTCATGAGTAATTTTATTAAAATAGTTTAAATGTGTGGGAGCAAACATACACCTAGGACAAGAGAATTCTAGGAGTTTCACTACATCATTTATTAACTTCAATATTGATGACTTAAATGAAATATATATTAGAAGGAATTCAGAAATAGTGTTTCAAATGCTATAATGCAGCTTGTCCATCGTTAAAGTAGAAAAATAAGGAGATTGCACTTTGGCAGGTAGTATGACAGCTTGTAGATCCAAAAAGATTTGTTTGAGTTTTGAGACAGAGCCTCGTGTAGCTCCGCATGGCTTCCAACTCATCATGTCACACTGTGTGTTCACTTCTGGATGAGATCTACAGACGTGGGACACCGTGTCTGCTTCATGAGATGTTGGGGATCAGATTCAAGGTCTGTGCACACCAGACAAGACTCTACCAGCTAACCAAAAGTCCCATCCCAGCCACAACACGTTATGAGTGTTTTTGTTTGGTCCTTTAGGTTTTTTTTTTTTTTTAAGTTTTACTTTTATAATATAAGTAAGATTCACTTAATTACCAAGGACCAAGTGGTTGTACCAGGTGTGTAAACGTGTAAAGACTTGCTCTACTTTAATTTTAGAGTAAAAATGACTGATGGCTTCACTATTTCTTTAGCATTTGCCCCCCTGTTCCCACGTGGCTCAGCTGTTCTCTCCGTGCTTCCGTTTCAGATGCCTTGGGTTGCCTTCCACACATAGATGGGGCCTTGCTCCTTTTTTATGACTCAACCATCTTCCTACACATAGTCAGCATTTTGTTTAGGTGGATAGCCTGCGATTATTATACAAATAGTACTCTACATTCACTTTCCTGGAAGATCTTATCTATGAAGTCAATGGTTTGTCTTGTTTTTGCTGATGTATCCTCAGTACATTTATGATTAAATCAAGCCTAGGGGTTGGTAAGATGGGTCAGCCGTTAAGAGCACCGACTGCTCTTCCAAAGGTCCTGCGTTCAAATCCCAGCAACCACATGGTGGCTCACAACCATCGGTAACAAGATCTAACTCCCTCTTCTGGAGTGTCTGAAGACAGCTACAGTGTACTTACATATAGTAAATAAATAAATCTTTTAAAAAAATCAAGCCTAAATGACATAAAAATCATCTAAGTGCCTACAAATGCCTTAGACAATCGGTAAAGATGTATGTCCAAGTACTTAACCCTTTATTGTGCCTCTCGCTGGCAGCTCAGCACAGTATCTCCTGTGTTCTTTCTCTCTAAGCGGTGGTCTTGCTGCTCTGCACATCATACAGGAATCCCATTACTAATGAGAGCATGGTCAAGTCTTAGCCTCTTCAGTTTGTTTCTTCTCCCTTTCCTCCTCTGCTTTCATTCTCTCTTCTTTCTTTTGCCTTCTTTCTCCACTCATTTTCTGACAGGGACACTTGTGTGGCTACAGATTTCTAAATCTGTGCATTGACATTTGATGAAATGCTTAAGCTGCACCATATGGGTTTTCCTTTATTTTAGTTCTTATTTTTTTCATACTCTATATTTTGATCCTAGTCTTTCCTCTGTCCCAATTCCTCTCAGATCCTCCCTACCTCTTTATCTACCCAGAATTCATGACATTTCTCTCTCTCAAAAAGAATAAAGCATGAAGATGAAAACAAGCAAACAAGAAACAAAAACAAAAACAAAACCCACCAAAACAATATAAAACAAAAATCACATGAAAACTTTGAGGTCTGTTTTTGTGTTGGATAGCTACTACTAGATAAGGAGCCTGACCTTGCAAATAATATATGTCTTGTTATGTTTAAATGATGCTGTTCCCTTGGTGTCATCCATCACCTTTGTTTCATACAATCTTTCTGCCTCCTCTTCCACATGGATCTCAGATGCTTGAGTGAATGACTTTGATAACGACATCTATTTAGGACTGAGTTCCCCAAAGCCACTCTGCATATTGTACAGCTGTGGGCCTCTGTTAATAATCACCTTCTACAAGACGTTCCCCTCACAAAGGTGGAACACTGTACTAATCTATGTATGTCATCATGAGTAATTTTATGGACATGTTTCTTTAGGAGAATAATAGTGTGTATTCAACAGTAAATTAGGAAGTTTACTCTGTAGGGCTGTCCCTGAGTCTTTCTTTGATGAACCTTCAAATCAATGCTTTTTAGGATTTCTTCTTGGAATTGACCTTCTGATCTTTAGCTGATTCTTTCTAATCTGTTGCATATGGCTGGCTACCAGAGTCCATGGGACAGAGGCTGCCAGGTCCAGCATCTCAGCTCAGCAGAAAGTGTGTAGATTTCTGCTTGTCTCCCATGCTTCCCTGAAGCACCCATACTTATGGCTAATCATACCACTAGCACTTATGCAGAGACTCTCCGTTTGCCTTTTCTGGGCCAACACTCCTGTATCTTTCTTCCTGTGAGTGAGGAGAATGTTTCTTCTCTGTCACCAACATCAAGAGTTGCAGGCCATGGTCAGTTGCCTAGCCTTTGGGGATTTGGTGGAGTCAATCAAGCTGCTGCTCAGCTGTCCTCGCTGACTGTATGAGGAGCCATTGGTGTGAGTCTGCTAAGTTAGTTATCACAGCTTGGGCATCTGCTTTCCAGTTTCTTATTGTTGTCCTACTCTCTCCTCTTACATCCTTATGCTTTAAAAAAAAACATTAACACTTCTCTTATAATGCTTTTAGTTGAGGATTAGGAAAGTGGATGGATGAGAATGTGTGCATGTGGCTTGAGTTTCAGGGGTGGGGAGAGTCTACCTACCCTTGAACTAGATGTCTTAGTCAGTTATGAGATTGACTTTTAATATTTTTCCTGTTCATTCTTTTTGGCAAAGCATCATTAATGCCATTTTTCTACAATTTGACTGAAAAAAATATTCATTAGGCAACAACTGTTGAAATATTGGGAATATAGACTTAAGGGACTTATATGAAGGAAAATGGCTCGGGGGCCCCTACTTTGTGCTCAGCCCCGTCTTCTCTTCCTTGGCATTTGCCATGTTTTGCTTTAAGAAGGTAGTATTATCTTTACTTCCTAAGGGAGGAAATGGAGGCAGGAAAAAGAAGCAAGGCTATAGAATAAAACTTGAGGATTTAGCTAAGGTCTGACTAAAGCTGTGGCCTATCTACTTACACCATAGCAAATGGAGTTTAGCATTTGGCTGAAGCCTTGCAGAGTACTTGAGACATGCACAGTTCCCACAGTTTCCAGATTCTTTCCTGTCACAAGCTCATGCTTGACTTAGAGAGGCAAAGATGTGGCCGAGTGTGAGGTCTCCGATTGGGAATTCTAACTCATTTCTGTGACCTTGGGAACATGACTTTACTTTCAGGACCCCCATTTCTACATCAGTAAAACAAGGTCATCAGAATAAATGGTCTGTTACATTCTGATGATCTGTTTTGCAGATGGCGAGCTGGAAGGTGCTGAGAACCTCAACAACACACCCAAGTCAGCAGGGAAGTGAAACACACGGCCACCCTCTAACTCTCTGTTTATACTGTGTGAGAAACTTCCCAACAGATAGTTGGACAGCCTTCCAAATGCCAATGGGCATGAAATAGGGTTTTCTCTTGAGCCCTTCTTCAGAACTGAATGTCTCCACATTCCCTTCAAGGGCGGCAGGGCCTCATCTAAATGTTAAGGTAAATAAATATTCCAAAATGTAGGGTAGAAGTGGAAGGCAAAGAGCAACTGGGAAAAAGAGGTGGGGTACCTGGGACTTTTCACCATATGGTCTCAGAACTTCTGATTATTTTGTGAATGTATGGAATGACATATTGGCTTATTTAAAGCCATTCTTATACACATCTTTCATAGTTATAATTCATGGGAATTTATATAATGAGGTAATTGGTTATAATGACTGATTCAGGAAACATTTCAAATTATTTATGATAATAATAATTACTTAAACTTGTTTGGTAATACCAAGGCAAAGTGGTAATGGCTTCCATTTGGGGGAGGGAGGAGACCAGCTGCTGTTTTAAATATCTAAGTAATCTAAGGCCTGATTGGAGATGCAATATAACTTTTGCTAAGTTATAATAGAAGCTGTTTATTAACTCAAGTTTTTCTCACTAATTTTTGATTCAATTCTTTCACATTAACAGTTCAGTATGCCCCTGTATTATTACTTCATGGTGATTTGAAACTATGGCTGTTTTATCTGGAGATAGATATTTTTTTGTTGTTTTTCTGAGTATTTTGTGGTCAAATTCTGAGTATTTGCCTGGTGTTCTAAGGCAAATTACTGTTTAGATCATTTGTTGGAGTCAGATATAAACACCATACATAGTGTTATAACTCTGACATTGGGCATTGTCTATCTACAATTATGAAGGTCTTAATTAATTTCATTAGTATTATATGTATATGCTAGTGTGCCTGGAGTCAGAGGACAGGCTTAGATGTCATTCCTCATGAACCACGCACCTTCTGTATTTGGTGTATGGTCTCTCATTGACCTGAAACCTGTCAAGCAGTCAAGGCTTGCTGACCAGCAGATCCCATTCAATCTATCTCTGTGTTTCCAGTGTTGGGATTACAAACACATACCAAAACACCTTGCTTTTTATAGATTTTGATGGTTGATTAATATTATCATATTAACATAATGGTATGAATTGGTTGCTGATATAAACAACTTCAAGGGAAGGCAAGTCTTATTCTGACATTTGGTTACAAATGCTTCCCTTTGGGGTCAAGGGCTGCTTGGTTTTGAGCTGTTTGAGTGGAAGAATCTCAGGGTGAGGAGCCCACATCTCAGCAAAGCTGCTTAGCTTCTAAGAGCCTGTAACCAGAAGGCAATGGAGAAAGAGCCTGGTCCCCAGGATCTCCCGAAGGCTATCTTCTTTCCCTGTTCTTTATTTCCTAAAGATTCCAGCACTTCCAATAGTTCTATGCAATGGGCAAATAGCCAAGCCTTTTGGTCTAGATATTATGCTTAAAATCCAAAACCAGAGCATGTAAGACTCACGAGATAATTTAAACATTTACTTTTATTTTCTAATTGTTTGATATATCCCAGTATTCATTTACATAAAGACAACTATTGTTTATACACATTAGATAAATTTGTCTATTCAGTCATTTTACCACCAAGTAAAGTAAGTATAGTTATTGCCATTCTCTGAAGCCTGGAGAGACGAGTGAGCATCTTTTGGTTGATATCTAGTATTTTTTAGAGTTGAGACTCAGATTCACACAGAGCAACCTGACTCCAAGAACCTTATTTACTTCTCAGCTGTATTTTTCACCTTGAGAATGTGAAGCATTCATAAAGTAAGCCATATAATTGTAATTTTGTCAAATTTGCCATCAGTGTTATAGGCTCCAATCATTCCATTTATCTTAGTAAATACTTATTAACTCAGTGATGTCTTCCTTCGATAGTTGGTTTTTGTCTTCAACTTTGGAAGCAGTGGTGGTGGGTGGGGGTCAAGGACATGCCTAATAGTATAAGAGTTGTTTGTGATTTCAGTATTTCAATTTGTTTACATTCACTTGTTGCTATTATTATTATTGTTGTTGTTGCTGTTGTTATTATTATTATTATTGTCATTACTGCGTGTGTGTCTCTGTGTGTGTATACCTATTGCACACATGCATGAGGAGATCAAATGACAATTTCTGGGAATCAGTATTTTCCTTGAATCACTTTAGATGTGGGGATTAAACTCAGGTTGTCAACACCTTCCAGCATAGAACCATCTTGTCAGCTCATCAAGATTTTATTTTTTTTCTCTGTTTGTATCAGACAACTTATTTTCAAGTGGGGGTCCACTGTAATTTTTAACTGGCATCTCATCTTCATAATCTTTTCAAAATCATTAAATATGTATTGTTCTTATCCAGTTGTGCCATGAGAGAAAATTTCAAAGTCCACTTCATTATTGGTGTTCATTTAATAGCTGTTTCTCACTTATTTACCCAAATGTAATCATACCAGTACTTACCCTCAGTAGCAGACCTCCATATGGAGTGAGCCAATTGCTTACAAGAGAAGATAGCTTCAACTGCACTTTGCCTGGGATGTTTTCTTTTCCATTCAAATTGCTTGTTTACATGGTGTTGGATCAAATGCAAGAGAGATCAAGCTCACGAGTTTCCTCTGAGAAGGCAGCTGCAGTATAAAGGGTTGTCAGGAAATAGGATGATCTGTTCCTGTGGCCACAGATCCATGATCCCTGACCTGTCTCCATCCTCAGCAGCAGGTTATTTGTGGCACTTGTATCCTCAGGTGGAACTACTGAATGTTGAAAAAGAAGAAACACACTGTATACTGAGCCCCTTTTTTCCTCTGATATTGTTGATAGCTTGGAAACCACTCACACGAGAGAGACTTTAAATAGTCTCTCTCTCTCTCTCTCTCTCTCTCTCTCTCTCTCTCTCTCTCTCT
>JADRCD010203545.1:18519-35367 GCA_019843815.1 Montemys delectorum
TCTCTCTCTCTCTCTCTCTCTCTCTCTCTCTCTCTCTCTCTCTCTCTGTGTGTGTGTGTGTGTGTGCCTTTTTCTAGCAGACTAAATTTTCATATTTCTTGTTGTGCAAAAAGTAAAGAGGATTGCTCTGAAATCCTGATTTCTTTGAGGATTTGGGATGTGTTTGGGTATCTGCTTCAATAAGAAAACAAACTGAAAGAATGTGGAAACATGAAGCCATCTGGCTGCCGGTCCACTCTCACACCGGCTCTAGGGGTCACTGAGAGCCATCCACGTCCCTAGCTCCTGCAGGAAGCATTTGATCTCATCCAAGCAATGCCTGGACATGTGTACTCAGCTACGTGGTTCATCTCTGAACCAGGTGGCAGGAGATTTAAATTGAGTGTCTTGAGGGAACTGTTTAGAAACTGATTTTAGCCTCCTTAAAGTTATACAGGTCCTGTGTGCTGTGATGAACATATCCATTTCTAAGCCAATCAGCAGTGTTTTTATTGGAATATACTCTAAGGGACAATTTGGAAATCCAACAATGTCCCATGAAGGCTATAATGTCATTATTAATCTAATTTCTCAAAAAAGTTTTTGCTTTTCCTCCTACATTTTTGTGTGCTGATTCAAGTCTTATGCTCCTGGTATAGAAAAGATCAAGTTAGACACCCCAGATGCAAGATACAGGAAAAGAAGATAGAAACATGCATCAAAGGCTGGATAGCAATAAGAAAGTCAAAACTTGAAAGAAAACGAGAAGGAAAGTATTGACATTAATACAATAGCATTTTTTATGAGTAAATGCCATGAAAATTTCTAGCAAATGGTGTGGGAGAATCCTTACACAATGTACCCACATTCAGAGAGCCTTGGTGAAATCAAACAGTTAAGGAAATGAATGTATTTTGGCAATGTGGGCTGAAAGGTTAAAACAGGTTTTAGTAGACACAAGCTGAGATAGATTCATCCGCAGAGCAGGAGTTGGGTATCGAATCTGTATAAAGGGCATTGAGGGGACAAGTCAGATGTCCTAGCAGAGGAGCATGCGTACAGCAAAGATGTATTGGTGCAAGATTTACAGATACCAAATAAATCTGTGGTAAATCTGGATTTTGTGTTGATGGTAATCTGTTAAAGTAGAAATAAATCTCTGATATCCCATGACTGGGACAACTGGTCTGCCTGAAATTCAATTGTAAGTAGTGCTGTGTATTTTGATTGGCTAAAGTTGATGGAGTCTGTGAAACAGGCACACGTGGAGAACAGAGTCAGGGGAGGCTGTCAGTTTCACGAGTGATAGATGGCAAGTCCTTCCAACCAACAAGTGTATCAGCATGGCCTCTTGTGTGGTTTGGTGAGACTGGCCTATCATTTCCTGCTGTATGGCTTAGAATCATATACAGAATTCCAAAAATCAGTTGAACCATTATTTTTGTGCAGTGATGTTATTATTTGAGTTTTTCTTCTATATGCTGAAGTTCATGTATTGAAGACTTAATCAGATAAAACTAAGGCTGTGTAGAGAGCCTGTGTCTAACATAGAAAGCCAAAACAAAAGAGACAGAAAAATCCAGAGTGAGAGGTGAATGCCAGGTGCTTCCCTCAGAGGGCAGGAAGGGAGCCAATGCTAGTTCTTAGGTTTCTGGGCACCAGAACTACAAAAAACCAAAGAGTAAAATTCCGTGTCCTTAATAAGTGTACATTGCTGTGACAAAGCTAGAAAACTATCATGTCTGCTTTAAGAAATAAAAAGGAAGAAGTGTTTATATTGTTTGTGTAAAGTGTTAAGGGAATTCACAGTGGAAACTGAAAAGCACTGGATCCTAAGTGTGGTAGGCCTTTTATCAACCATCCAGGTATAGTTCTCACTGACCCTCCCACTTGATGAGAAGAAAGCTTAGGATCACAAGGGTAGGCATTCACCTAAGTACATGTCCTAAGTTCAAAAGAGACTGATGGACATACATCATTATAGACCGTCAACAAATCAATGGATGTATTAGTAGAGGCAAACCTTTCTCACATGTCAGTGAGGGGAACCTATCACACTATTGCAGTCTGAATGTTTTTCTTCTCTGATTTCCTACATGAAAATCTGAACTCCCAGTGTGATATCAAATAGAACTTTGGAAGATCACAAAGATGGAGCTCATAGAAAGATTAGCACACTTTTTAGCATTCTGCCATGTGAAGACATAACTGGACAGTTTCATCTATTGCTTGGGGAGTTGGAACATGGAATCTGAAGACTTCCACTGGCCTGTTATCTCCTGAATCTACCACACTGTTACAAACTTCAGGGGCATTTATTGTAGCTTTGTTCATGTCAAACTGTCCCCTATTTATTTTTTTTTAAGCAAAACTTCTCCTGAGGTAAGAACAGAGTAAAATTATTTGTTCTCACTTTAAAATTCTTTAAAATTAAAAGCTAATAACACTATTTCCCCTTTACTCCATCTAAATAGGTCCATGACCATCCTCCTGTGCTCCCTCTCAAACCCTCTCAAAGACATGGTCTGTTTTCTATAATTTTCTCCTTCTACTCTCTCTCTCTCTCTCTCTCTCTCTCTCTCTCTCTCTCTCTCTCTCACACACACACACACACACACACACACATACAAAATCTATTAAATCCATTTACTCTTGCTTGTGTGAATATGATTTCAGGGCTGACCATTGATGATTAGATTAAAGGGCTTATCCCTAGTTGATGCTAATTCTCTGACTTTCACCATTACATATAGTTCTTTATGGGGATGGGGCACCATGAGATTTTTTTCCCTTCCATGATTTCTCTATTTGTATTGCCATATTCATGTCCTTTTTAGGCAGCCATACTGCTGAGATATCATGGATGTAGCTACTCTGACATTTCTAGGAGACATAAGCTCACAGCAGACTTTTTAGACATCTGGGTTTTGTAATCTTTCTGTTCCCTTTTCTTTGATGTTCTATGAGATGAGCATCAAAAATTGTGTTGTGTTTGATCATCCTACAATAAATTGTTCTCTGTCTTTTGGTCACTTGTGGATTTCTGTAACATTCTCCATCTACCACAAAGAAGTTTCTTGAGGGAGGAGTGAGAGCTACACTTATTTATGAGTCTAAGTAAAAGTATAATTCATTTTGTGATTTTGCTGAATTAGTAAAATGGTGATAGTAGGTTCTCTTCTAAGATACATGTCTTCCCCAGCTCTGCATACTTGGGTAGGTTTACAGTACCAAAGATGATTTCCTTCCTGTAGAAAGCCTTCAGTCCAATTAGACAACTGCTGGTTACTGCTAACACATGATAAGTTAGGTAAGTTTCAGCTTGAATCCTCTAAATCTTGTATTCAAAGTGCATGACATTATTGGCCATAATTAGACTCCAGGGAGCAACCAAGGGCAACAGCATTAATCTGTATTGATTTGGGAGTCCCTTGAATTCTGTTGATCAACAATCCAAAGAGTGATTTCTCATGCCTTGTTCTGGAGTTTTTGTTAGATTATTTATGGCTCCTGAGAAAAACATTGTCAGTTCATGTGGTAGGAATTCATTTAAATTATACCTATGTGTGTTTATATGAATGCATACATGTATGTGCATGCATATATATGCATACATATATACTTAGAAGTTTATGCATAAGTTTGGGTAAATACAAGAAATATAATTCATTACTACTGTTCTACATATCTTTAATGTTGTTTTCTTTTGTCCCTCCTTGTCATTGTGTGGTGACACCTCTCCACTCTCCCTAGTTGATGTTTACCTCAGATTTTCCTATTCCCCCTTTTATATAAGTTGTATCTTACTATTCTCTTCTCTAGCCTTCCTTCTCCCATGTTCTCTGTAGGACCTTTTAAAAAGATGGAATGTAATAGTATATGTGAAATATGACTTCCCCACCAGTTGTATTAAAAATACTCAATATATGTTAGTACACATCTTGCTTTAAGAATCAATTCATTTCAAAATGTTACTGCTTATTTTATCTTTAAATTTATTTTAAAATTTTCATTCATGTATATAATGACAACTATTTCCTTGTGGAGGAAAATGTCATAAAAATTGAAGACCTGGTTAACTAGGCAGATTTGCACCCGACTCTTATAAAAGCACAGAAAAGAACCTTTTATTATCTAAAGAAATGAGAAATTATTGTGTTCCTAAGAGAGTGTAAAACAAGAGATAGGAAGACCTGCCAAGGCGCCTGCTCAGTGCCAAGGTCAGATAACTGTACATAATATGGGGATGCTACAGGAGAAGAGAACATTCAGCATTAAAATGTGAAGCATGGAGCAGAAGGAGAAAGGCAAAACTTTAGACATTGCTTCATCTGAGATGTCAGCCCTGAATTCTATACAGGGAGTAGTAATCTCTATGGAGACAGGAAGGCATCATTGTGCAATCCTAGCTTAGAACAATGAAGGATTTCTTGGGGTTCACTTGTTCTCCATCATAAGGTGCACACAAGGGTGTTCTAAAGAACAAACGTATAGGTGCTGATTTTCTTGTGTTCATGCTTTTGAGTCATCAATAAATTTACAGATGCAAGCACCTCATGCATTTACAATTCCAATTTCACATTTTTTTTATCACAGATTAACAGATGCATATCTGATGTCTACAACACAAGGCCAGTTTGTGAAAACCTTTATAGCTCCATTTGCAAAGTGGCAGTGATGACAGTGTAGATCTCTGGTTGAGGCAGATAGCATGGTTGCTGGAGTAGATATTCTTGTGTAGCAGGAATTCTGTTGTTATAATGGCAAACATCCAAAAGAGTAAGCATGGCCCAAAAGTCTATCACGTAGTATTCCATGATGAAGCCTGCTACAGGTTAGATAGTAGTAGAGCCCAATCAGCTCCTGTCAACAGGCCTGTGATGATAAATGGAGGTGAAGCCAGTAGGTCTGAGATGATGGCTTCTTGGGGCTCATCTTGAAGTGCTTCGGTGAGGTCTGTTTTGTTTTGCTCTGCTTGGGATCATTTCTTTTGCCACTCCAGCTATGCAAAGATAATAATCGCACCAATAGAACTGGTGACCTTCCACCTTTCCTCCCTTTGATACAGTCTCATTTTCTAGTAAAACCATGACAAATGTCTCTTCCTGCACCTTCAGTAAACTTAGCAGAGAATCTGTCTGTTATACTGAATGTGCCTACCTCCAGAAGTCATTGGTATTTGGTTTGGATTCCTCCGAATGGGGTGAACATTATATCTCTAACCTATGAAAAAGCTTTGCTCCTTTGCAGTGTTGGTGGAATTAAATTTGTTTTCACAGCTGGTTGTACTTGGAGAAGGGTTAGCCGCCCTCTTCAAGGTTCTACCACAGCAGTTCATCACTGAATCTGCTGTGTGCTGGGGGCTTTGAGCTGTTAACGGGAGGCACAGAGGGAAGCCTAAATTAATCATTTAGGATTTATTTATTCTTTTTCCCATCATAGAGTAAAATGAGCATATGCCAACATTTCCAGGGCTAGGGCTGTCTTGATCATGTGAGGGCTGATCACTGACTCCTTATATCTATCTGCCAACAGGTCCAATCTGTGGACTAGCACCCCACCATCTACTTAAAGACTACTTTGTAATTTACAGTTTGTTTTTCCTATTCTTGGCTTTAGTTGTTTCCTATAAAATCCAATGTGTTAGAGAATTTTATGCCACCATTTTATTTGTGGGTAAACCATCATTCAGGGGGACTATGTGGTCACAGAACTTGTAACTGGCAGGTTAATATCTTGAGTTCCAACCTCCTAACCTTAAAACCAGAGAGGAGGTAGAAGACACAGGATATTCTCTGCTATAAAGAATTGTCTGATGATTCCAACTTCCCAAAATCATATGTGGAAATCCAACCCTTAGGGTACGACCTGAAGCTGTATTTTCTTTTTTTCTTTTTCTTTTTTATGGATATTTTCTTTATTTACATTCCAAATGTTATCCCTTTTACTGATTTCCCTCCCTCTCAGAAACACCCTATCATACCCTCCCTCTCCCTGCTTCTATGAGGGTTTCACTGGCTTTTCCATAGTGAGGCCACTGTTTCTTTGAGTCAGAAGTTTTGGTGACTATTAACACAACTAAGGAAGATGCAAACCAGTAGTTACATTGAGATGTATTTTGAGAGAAAAGCCAAGCAAATACACAGGTAGAAGAGAAGGTAGATTCTGGGTGTTGGCTCTATGGAAAAATACATGAGTACTACCTCCTATGATTGAGAAGCCTATAAAGAAATCAAGGATTGAGTTTAAGGTGCATAACAGAAAGCCAGATAAAGATACTAAATAGCTGTATGAAGATAAAATAATTGCATGAGGTTAGTTGCATTTATGATTTTGGGAAAACAGAGGTTGATGAAACATTTGGGATTCTATATGCATCCATCTGTACATACTGGGTGAATGAGTTAGTAAATGTTGAATAAAGCTTCAGGTAAGATGGAGCCTCAAGTCATAAAATGGAGAAAAGAACCAAGGAAGAATTCCAGCAATTAAAGAGGACACGTGCGATCACATGACTAAGAATAAGAGTTTCAAAATATGTGGCACCATCATGCAAGTCAAATACGGCTGTAGGACTCAACACAACAATAATGGGCATATGACTGTAAAATGCTGTACCTAGAGATAGGTAAAACCTTCGCCTTTGAGGACATTGACATCTGTGTAGAGAAGGGTAAATAGAGGCTACAGTATGCAACTCTTTCAAGGCTTTTTGTTGAGCCAGAGAGCAGAGTAACAAAGCATGTACTGATAACACATCACAGGAAAGGCTGTGCATCTGAAATATTATCTTTTACATGCAGTCACCTTTACAAATTAATGAGGTATTTGACTCTTTTTAATGCAACTAAGTATTTAAATATGGTAATGTGTATTTGACGCTCGCCGTAATGCAATTCAAACCAGCCACACTTAAGTATGGAGAAGCCATATCTAGCTAGAATCTGAGCTATGAGATGGGACCAGACAGGGTTCTGGGCAGCCTGCTCAGAGGCTGTGGGACCAGTGGAAGAGTAGAAGTGATCTCTGGGATCTTCAGTGAAAAGTTGTTCCTGTTCCAGGCAAAATGGTACATGCTCTCATTGAATCACTTCAGCATTGTCTTGTTGCTTTAATGATATTTATTTCTATGATCTTTTTTCTTTCATATCTTCTAAAGTCTCTGAGAGTTAAACTATAAGAAAATTTTCATATAAAGATTGATGCTAAATTTAATTGAGGTAATCATGTGTACCACTGGACATGAATATATGTAAGAAAGGAAAATCAAACAACAAACCAGGTGTGGCAGTGCACAGCTTAACAGAACTATGTGAGACTGAGGTAGAAAGATCATGATTTGATTTGGATGCAAGTTTGGACTATAGAGAGAAGCCTGTCTCACAATCAAAATAAGAGGAAAGAGCAAGACAAAGAAGAGGAGAATAAGAAGATAGTCATAGCTACATAGGGTTATGTCTGTAGTTAAAAAATGGTAGGGATAACTGGAGCATAGGAGTAAGTATCACATGAAGAACTAATAGATGCATTTGTGTAGAGTTCTTAATTTTTTTTCTTTTTTTATCAACTTGAATATTACATTGGGAAACAGATATGAACTCCATGTGTAGGAGACAAGATTCTTATCTATGAGGATCTGAAGAGGCATTCCAAATATAGAGTTTCAGATCATAGTTACAAACACAAAGCTGTTTATCAAAAGCACAAGGAAAGGGACAGCCAAAATAGTCTCCAAAGAAACAAAAATACACAGGCCAACATATTCTAGAACATTCACCAAAGTCACCATTTGTTCATTCAAATATTGACATTATTTACTCATTGTACATTTCAGTGATTTGGCAAATATTTATCAAATGCCATTGTGCCAGTCCCTGGCTATGCTTTGATAACTATGACTGACAGTGCTCATTTGCTCTGCTCCAAAACTACATGGGGAGATGGATAAACCGACCTTGAGCTAGAAGGTGACATGTTTCTGCACAATCGCTGGCAGAATATGTCAGAAAAGATTGATGTAACTTTTAAATATGAAAGATTTAGAAAAATATTTATGATATAATGTTTAGCAATGTTTCATTAGAGAAAGAAATAGTGCATTTTTGAACAAATATTTTGGCAATTTGTGAATGCTTTTATTTTCTACTTCATTAATCCACGTGCCCTTCACTGTTCACATGTGCCCACAGACCTTGTTCCAGCTGAGTGGACCAATCAGTTTATTTCTTTGGATATGTGCCAGAAAGTTGACTGCAGTTTACTGCACCAAAATATTTGTATGTCAAGTGATGAGAAAAAAAATAACCACATTACAGGCTGAGTAAAAATTCAGCTGGCACAACCAGAATTGAAGCAATAAGGAAGTCAAGAAAAAAGGTAGCCAAGTAAATTGGAAGGAAGAAGTAAGCAAAAGTGACCTAGGGCCATCAGAAGTAAGTCAAAGGGCAGTGCCTATATCCAATCTGTTCTTGTTTGCAAAGTCAATAAATGATGAACCAAGGATAAAGCATCCAGGCTTCTATATGTTGAAGGAAGTGGGAACTATAGACAGGGATAAAACTGTATCGATGCTAAGAGTTACATTTTAACATGAGGTATTGAATGAACTGAAGATTTCCCAAAGGATAAACAGAGGGTCACAAGCCAAAGAAATGTGTCTATGTAAGTAAATTTGCATACTCATGAATGTATCCAGTCTTTGTTCATGAAGTCAGTCTGAAAACAACAAAACCCAAGTAGCAAGATATATGTGAAGCCCAAGCTTGTATTTTACTTTCAAATACCATTTGCTATTGACAAAAAAGCAAATTACTGAGGAAAATGGAAGATTTAGTTTTGGAATAGTGAAACAGACACTAACTATTGGGTGTCAGTTCATGATCCTATCGCAAATTATAATGCTCTGAGTGGCTTAAAAAGAGTATATTTCAATTTCTTTTCTGTTTTTTTTTATCCTTTAAAAAACAATATAGTAGCCACCACTACATTGTACTACAACACTACAATATATAGAGTTTATATTTTAATTTTCCTGCTTTTAATTTGATTTTTTTAAAGAATATCATATGTGAATACTAAAATGTGAAAATTTTCTGCCCTCTCAATTTCTGACCCCCAAATCATGACCTCTTCTTTTAAATTATATTATATATGATAATATATTATATTATATATAATGTATATGCCTATATACATTATAATATATTATGGTTATTATAATAATATATAACTATTTAGTTATATTTCATTTTAATATTAAACATGTTTAATAATAAAATTCATGCATAATTATTTTAACATATAATTGTTTTTAAGAAAATAATTAATTTTTAAAATTTTTATAATTTCATAATATCAGTATTTTGATAATTTCATTAATATTTAATTATTTTAATATTTAAATATTAAATTTAACATTAATGATACTGAATGGGTTTAATATTTAATTTAACATTAAATAAAAACCCATTTAATTATAAATATATAAATGTAATCTAATACACACATACACACACACACATACATATATATATACACACAAACATATAGCCTGCTGAATCTGTTTAATGTTGCTAATATGTTTTGTTTAGGGATTGTACTGGCTGGTTTTGTGTGTCAACTTGACACAGGCTGCAGTTATCACAGAAAAGGGAATTTCAGTTGGGGAAGTGCCTCCATGAGATCCAGCTGTAGAGCATTTTCTCAACTAGTAATCAAGGGGGTAGGGCCCCCTGTGGATGGTGCCATCCCTGGGCTGGAAGTCTTGGGTTCTATAAGAGAGCAGGCTGAGCAAGCCAGGAGAAGCAAACCAATAAGAAACATCCCTCCATGGCCTCTGCATCAGCTCCTGCTTCCTGACCTGCTTGAGTTCCAGTCCTGACTTCCTCTGGTGATCAACAGCCATGTGGAAGTAAGCTAAATAAACCCTTTCCTCTCCAACTTACTTCTTGGTCATGATGTTTGTGCAGGAATAGAAACCCTGACTAAGACAGGGATGAACGGTGAAAATCAGACAAATTGTCAGGGACTCATTTCTGAAAAAGACTCTCTCTCTCCCAGCAGCCATTAATTAATTGTTGCATTTCCTTCATACAGTGGTAGGGATCTGTAAGAGTTCTCATCCATGTTGGCATTGTGCAGATCTTGTTTAGCCGAAAGTAGTTTTGAGATATCACAGTATACCTTCCTTATCATGTATAAAATATATAGTATCTCACAGCAGAAAGCCTGACTCTCTGGCTCTTACAATCTTTCCACCCCATCTTTCAAAATATTCCTTCAGCTTTAATACCGAGATTGTGTTACACATGTGTCAATTGGGCTTGGACACTGCATGAGTGGCTGTTCTCTGAACTTTGACTAGTTATGGGCCTTTTAAATGATCTATGTCTATGAGAAAAAGAGAAGCTCCTTTGATGAAAGGTGAGACTTACATCAACAGGGAACAATATATTCCCTATGTGAGGTTGGAGCCTGGTACCTCCCTGAAGCATCATTTGTGTGAGTTCTCACTGGAAGGCTGCAGAAGGAGGAACATGATGTCTAACAGTGGGGGCCACACACATAATCAGGGAGACTAAAGCTTGCTCATGGTAGCTAACTTTTTCTTCCTCTTGTATTCACCAAAGCCCTGAACATGGTTGATGATATCTCTTACATTCAAAGTAAGTTTTTCCTTCTCAATTACTTTTTCCCACCCAGTCCCACATTCCGAGCAGAATCTGAATCTAAAGAGCACACTAGATGTATTTACATGAAGCCAAGTTCAGAATTAAATTTATTCTACTACGTACCCTGTTCTAGACATTAAAAAAAAAAAACAAAACACTCCTGTATGGTTTTTATGAGAGGACTTCTTACTGCCTGAACGATATTCATCAAGACATGGTCATATGCTATAAATAAAAGTGCTTTTGCTGAATTGAATTTCCTTCCATTATTGACATATACGTTTTCTATGGAGCTTGAATTGTTCCATTTTCTCAAATACAAAGTTCAAAACACCAAATTTTACACTGAATAGGATATATTGAACATGGTAGCAACTGCCAACTGACTTAGATGTCTTAGAAAGAAAACAGTAGAACAAGTAATTTCAAATAATAAAGTAAATGACAGTAAGTGCCTTGCTTGCCAGGACATGTGACATGATGATTTGTACTGGAGCTTTGAAGACAAACAGATATACTTTACAAAATCATAACCAAAGCTATCTCCTATCAATAAAATTGTCCTTTGTCTAGCACCTAAGAATTTACAAAGATATTAAAAATTAATAATGTAACAATGAACTTCTAATTAACCTCGTGAATCAGATAGAAAAGGAAGCTAGCCCTGATCCCATGTCCTGATCCCATGTCCTGATCCCATGTCCTGATCCCATGTCCTGATCCCATGACCTGATCCCATGTCCTGATCCCATGTCCCATTATTGTGATTAGAAATTGTTTCATGAGAGGTTTGAGTGGACTATCAATGACAAAACTGGCTCATAGAAAGACTACCACTTAAATTGTTTTTATGATACTGACTCAGAGATGCCTATCACAGAATTCCCTTGACTTTATAGTTTATTCATCATGCTTTTCTTATTTTATACAAAATTTTGTGCAAAATTCCTAATGACTATTATGTATCATCCAATACATCATTTATATTCTGTGGAATTGTATACCTTTCTAGTTCTTACAAGTTTTCCTATCTTTAAGGTGTAGCTGCCAACATCTTTAGTTTATGATGAATGTATGCAATTTGAAATAATATGTACTAGTTAAAATAGTTATTACATGGGAAAGCTTGAATTCAAACCTACGATAATTGGAGCCAGAAACCAGACATTTTAAAGGTTTCATACAATTTTCTTAGTGACCAAACAGCCATTTAAGGCCTCCTATGCCCTGCTGTTGCTATACACTTCCACTGTGTCATCAATATACATGTTCTTTTAGAATTCCAAAGCAACCAAAGACTATGTGTTTAGTAATATTCATAATTTAGATAGTTATTGATCATTGCAAAGTAAATTTTGGTTCCCCACTCTTCATATTCTCTTAAATATTTTCCTTTATTCTTGCTTTACAGTTTGGGAGAGGAGGCAGTGTACAGATTTTGAGTCTCATTCCTTCTCCCTGAATTCAGGGTTCTGGGCAACCTCACTCATGTGTAATTCATTGCTGCTGTTTTCTTCCAAGTGTCATGGTGGTACTGTGAAGTCGCTTTAAGCTCCGGGCTTCATAAACAGGAAGATACTCCAGTCCACAGTCTTTCACCTAAGCTGGGCCTTTAGGGTAGCAGCCAAAAGAGTGGGTTTAGAAATAGCATTCCTCCATGTGCCCTGCTGGGTGGGGTGGCCAATGTAATCTCCCTAAGAAACTGAGAAGCCAGGCACTGGTGGCACACGCCTTTAATCCCAAGCACTTGGGAGGCAGAGGCAGGCAGATTTCTGAGTTTGAGGCCAGCCTGGTTTAAAGAGTGAGTTCCAGGATAGCCAGGGCTATACTGGAACTGTCTGGAAAAATCAAAAACAAAAGAAAGAAAAAAGAAACTGTGAGAAAGCAGAGGAGGTGAAACCATGTTACCATTATTTTACAAATTTATTCCTAGCATATTAGAGAGGCTTAAAAATCCTTTATAACTTTCATGTATAATTTCTATATACAAATATTTCACTATTCAGTCCAGTTTTCTTCTCACATTATTTGGGGTTGCACTACTGTAAATCTTCAACAGCTGTGTACTGACTCACCCTAGTCCCTGTATTCAAGGTACTTGAATTCTCTGCTTCATTCCATCATCTCCTTCTTCTCCACATACCTTGCCCCCCTGCCTTGTGAAATCTTGCATCCTATTTGTGTAACAACATGTAGTCACCACTTAATTTTTAGTAAGCCTTACTTATGAGTCTAAGAGCAATAACTTGCTCAGATTTACTGTTCTTAAGGCAGAATCTGAACACTGGCTATTGAAACAGCTGGATTCTCTACTAAACATGCTTCCTATGATGTCTTCAGTGGTACCAGATGCATGGAAGCAGATCAATCTCAGATTCAAGGCTTTTACACTTTGGGAGACTGGTGGTTGGAGCACCCAGGATGGGCTAAGGTCACTGGCTGAAGGCTTAGTGTATAGAAATGCCTCATTAACACGGGAAAGCATGGTCCTCCATTATTCACTGAACTTCAAAAGGCTACCCTGACATTGGGAGACTTTGAGTTATTTGGCAGTTTTCCCATAGTAGGCACTGCTCACAATGATGCTGGGGAAAGTCAGTTGCACTAACTCAAGTGTTAATCAACAGAACTGAGTTTTGGAAGAATACTGAACAAAAAAATGGCTATGTGAAATCTATGAGTGGTTGTGAATACTACTGTGAGACTATAGAGAACTCAAGAAAGACTAAAGTAAGTAAAGAAATTGTCCTGTAGAGACAGAGCTGTACTGAGGACAATTCATGAATGCTGACTTTTTACATATTTTCATTCCCCAGACATTGTGAAGATTGGAAGCCTTGCTGGATTAAAGCAGAGAAAACCAAGATGGAAAAATCTAAAAGCTGGGAATTAATGAGGAATCTCTTAAATCAAGGGAAATTTGAGAGAGTAAACATAACCACTCACTGGTTTCTATTTGGCTTCAAATAAGGAAACCAGAATCATAAAAAACTTATAGAAATAAATAAATAAATACATAAATAAATAAATAAGAAAAAGTACATATAATAACATTATAGCATCTAAATAGCATCTATTTTCTATCTATCTCTCTATCTTCTATCTACCCACTTATCTATCTACTTATCTATCTACCTACTTATCTATCTATCTATCTATCTATCTATCTATCTATCTATCTATCTATCTATCTGTTTCATCCTGACTGAAGTTTCCCTCTTCTCCTCCTAGTTCCTCTGTCTGTCTCCCTCACTTGTCTTCTCCCCCATCCATTCTTCCTGTTTGTCTTCAGAAAGGGGAAACCCTCTGATGATATCAACCAGCCATGATATATCAAGTCGTAATGGGACTAGGCACCTCCTCTCCTATTAGTGATGGATGAAGCAACCCAATAGAAGGAAAGGTTCCCAAATGCAGGCACCATAGTCAGAGATATCCCCTATCCCACTGTTACGTGTCCCATAAGAAAATCAAGCCATAAAGATGTAACATATGTGAAAAGGGCCTAGGTCAGTCTTATGCAGGCTCTCTGACTGGTTGTTCTGTCTCTGTGAACCCCTATGTGCCTAAGTTAGTTGATTCTGTGGGTTTTCTCGTGGTGTCGTTGACCCCTCTTGCTCCTACAATCCTTCTTCTCCCTCTACTGTGTGATTCCCCAAGTTCTTCCCAATATTTGGCTGTTCTCTGTATCTGTTTCCATCAGTTGCTGGGTGAAGCCTTTCTGATAACAACTGAGCTAGGTACTAATCTATGAGTATAGGAGAATATCATTAGGAATCATTTCATTTAATTTTTTTTTGCCAGTCCTGTCTACTTCTAGCCTAGGTTTCTGTTCTATCCAGTTCTGGGTACTGGCCCTCCAGGAAGTGTCAGAAATGGGCTCTATCTCATGGCATGGCCTCAAGCTGGACCAGTTATTGTTTGACCATTCCCACAATTTCTGTGACACCTTTATCTCAGTACATCTTGTAGACAGCACAAATTATATGTTGAAGGTATTGTGGCTGGATTAGTGTTCCAGTGCCTTCACTGGCTATAGCGGTTCAGGGTTTGTATTCTGCATTGCCAAGAGTATTAGCTAGGATCACCTTCATAGATAGAGCTTACTGGGAGAGAACTGGAATCAAGGGTCATCTCTGTGATGAGCATGAAACCTGGTGTACTGAACGGTTAAAGTAGAAAACTGAAAGAATGAAATGAAGTCTTATGGAAACAATTATCTTATGATTCATATGGAAAGAAAAGGGTGGTCAAAAGAAACATTAGGCACACACAGATGTTTTAGTCTAGAAGACAAAGTAAATATTGTAGATGTGTTTTTATTTTCTGTCGTGTGTGTGTGCATCTGAGTTCCTCAGAACCTATGTAAATGATGTACAAACTTGGTGGTACATGGAAGAGAGGTGGTCTCTAGAGCAAACTGGATAGCTGGACTAGCTGAATATGTACATTCTGGTTTTATTTGAAAGATCATGCTTCAATACATAAGGTGGAAAGCAGATGATAAGGACTCCTATCAAAGTTAGGTATCCATATATATGTTCACTACGAAGCTTCAAAGCATTTACTTGGATTCTGAGGATCTGAACTCTGGAACTCACACCTATGAGGCAAATGCTTTTAACAATGATCCATATACCTAACCTCCAATATGTTCTTAAAAATGAAAAGGAAAGATCTGGCATATGGCTCAGCAATTAAAGGGGCTTGTGGCAGTGTGGTCTCCAGTGTCAAAGTGGGGCAGCTTACAACTCCTTAGAAATCCAGTTTTGCATGATTCATGACCTTTTCTGCCCTCCTCAGAAACCTACAGACCTATGACACATGCACACACAACACATACACACACACATGCACATACACACACACAACACACAATGCACATATGCACACATAGATACAATCTACCTTAAAAACAATAAAAAGAAATGTTCAAACAAGGAAAATAATTTTTCTTGAGTAAATAAGAACATTTCAGTGGAGAAACACAACTTATAAACAAATTGAGGAAAACTTCTATAAAAGTAGAAACTCTGGCTAGACATAATTGAAAAATGTTCTGGCGAGAAAAAGGCCTGCATCCTGAGTGGGCTTTAGCCCCAGGAATCAGCCCGGAGGCATAGGCCTCAGGAAGTGCAGGGGAGCCACAGGACTGAAGGGACTGGAGTCTCTCAGCTTCCGAGGGACAGAGCTGGACCAGGGAACACCTCTGCCCCCTGCCTGCTAGGGGAGGACTTCCCCCCAAGGCCGGCTTCAGCCCAAGGACTCACGTGAGATCCGCCATTTTTTCTCTGGGGTCTTGCTAGGGCAGGACCAGCCGGGGGACATAGACCTCAGGAAGTGCAGGGGAGTCACAGGACTGCAGAGACAGGAGTCTCTCAGCTTCCGAGGGACAGAGCTGGCTCAGCAATCACCTCTGCCCCCTCCCTGCGAGAAGAAGGCCTGCATCCTGAGCGGGCTTTAGCCCCAGGAATCAGCCAGGAGGCATAGGCTTCAGGAAGTGCAGGGGAGTCACAGGACTGCAGGGACAGGAGCATCTCAGCTTCCAAGGGACAGAGCTGGCTCAGCAAACATCTCTGCCCCCTCCCTGGGAGCACAGGGCTTCCCTCCAGGACAAGCTTCAGACCAAGTACTCAGGCGGGACCAGCTGGGAGGCACAGGCCTCAGGAGTGGAAGGGGAGTTGCAGGGCAGCAAGGAAAGATCAAGCTCTAAGACACCAAGAACTTCTAACACCAGAGATCAAGAGATGGCAAAAGGCAAACGCAAGAATCCTACCAACAGAAACCAAGACTGCTTGGCTTCACCAGAACCTAGTACTCCCACCTCAGCAAGCCCTGGATATCCCAAAATGCCAGAAAAGCAAGATTTGGATCTAAAGACTCATCTCACAATGCTGATAGAGGAACTTAAGAAGGACATGAATAACTCCCTTAAAGAAATACAGGAGAAAACAGGTAAAGAGGTACAAGCCCTTAAAGAGGAAACAAAAAAATCCCATAAAGAATTACAGGAGATCACAAGTAAACAAATAGAAGCCCTTAAAGAGCAAACCCAAAAATCCCTTAAGGAATTGCAGGAAAACACAAACAAACAGGTGAAGGATCTGAATAAAACCATTCAGGACCTAAAAATGGAAGTAGAAACAATAAAGAAATCACAAAAGGAGACGACCCTGGAGTTAGAAATCTTAGGAAAAAA